>JPJZ01001145.1:0-15162 GCA_000750815.1 Pseudogymnoascus sp. VKM F-4516 (FW-969) | reverse complement strand
TAAGGGAGGGGAGGGGTGGGAGAGCATGGATGAGGATTGAGCGACTGCCGTGACGTACTGTAGGTCGGCAGTCTGGGGAAGTGCTGGGGTCTAAATCAACGACGGCCCGATCGTGGGGTAGATGTGTTGTTGACACATGTCTGTCTGCGTCGCTCGGAGTCGTGTGGTCGCGTGTGAAAGTGCGGGGTGGGTAGGGTACTATATTTGGTGAAGCACCGAGGGGGGTAGCGTGCGTGCGATATAGGGGTCGGGATGCTGTGTGTATAGCGTCTGAAATAGATGGTCCCAAACGTCGGGTTGCAGGCCCGGGACGGCACAGAGGCGAATGATACATTGTTTTTTTCATCACTTGACGGCGTACATGCCTCTAAACTTTGGCTGCATTGATTGTTAAATATATACCGGCTTTTGGCATGTATGGGAGATCGCGATGGTGCATTATCGACTGTAGTGGTGTTCCGTGGTGTCCCGTGATTGAAGTGAGTCGGCGTTATTGGGCTCTGCGACCGAGGACAGGCCGTGAGTGTGAGCGAAGCGCGGTGTGTGGCCACAAGATGGCCAGCTGGACGAACTGCTGTAAGTACTGTTGTAAGTACATATCTCTACATGCTGTATAGTAAGCACTTCCTGTAGTACAGTTCTCACTGCGCGTCTGGCGTGCGACCAACAAACCTTACAGCGAAGCGGCTGCAGGAACAGCGAGCGTTGCCAGGTAGACAGCGACGAGGTACCTCTCCGCCCCATGAGCGCGCGTCGACCCAACAGAAGCAACCGTCAGACTGGACTGACAGGTGCAAGCTCCATCGCGACGCAGCGGAATCCATCACCGTACAGTACAGATCACTCCTCCAACGCAATAACATATCGCTTGCATACGGTCGCATAACCTCCCTCCGCTGCTCGCAGACGCGCCCCATCCCTCCCGTCGCAACGACTAAAACCGCATATTTCTGAAACCCGAAACGCCCTCGACGGCCAATCACAACCTTCCTCTTTAAGCCCGCCCCTGTCGCGGGGTTACTCTCTGCTCAGGCTGATGTTTCGTCTAGCCAGGCACAGAGGGGCGTGATTGGCGGGAAGGTGAACAGTGCTGCAGGCCGCTGCAGGCCAGAAGCCGCTGATCCTGGCGAGTGGAGTGTGAAGGGGGGCGAGGGAGGGAGTTAGTGTGAGAAAGGGCCGGAAGAACTCATCGGACAGCGCTGATCGGGCGGGCGCATTGATTCTGGAAGTGAGGTCTGTGCTACTATGGGGCACTCGACACACTGGATGGAGGATGGGATGGTGATCCTTCTGAGCACGAAGCGAGGGACGGATTGTAAGGGAGGACGAGAAAAGCGCGCATTGGGAAGTTGTTGTTCTGTTCGTGGTGGGAGGGTCAGGGTCCTTTGCTCAACCATGGTTTGCCTTCGGGTGCGCGATGTCCGTCCCGTTTCCTTGTTCCTGTTCCTGGATTCTTGGATTCGTAGAAGAAAAAAAGAATTGGGTTTTTTCGCGAGTCATTCGGTTGGTTCGGAACCGCGCAATCTGATCCAGCGACAGGGCGAAACAGTTTCTCGGTCGACGGTGCGTGGGCGAGAACGGATGATAGACATGGAACCGTCTCCACTGGAAAAGGTGTAAGTCAACATTTTGCTCCAATCAACGCGGCGGAGGGAAAAAGAAAGTCGACGCCGATCCAACGGGGAACACAGGATACTTGCTTCTTTGTGTATTTTTGGGCCATGCACACTCAGGCTAGAGTCACGGAATGTCTTTGAAGGCGTGAGATAAAGTGGCAATAGCCAACAATAGAAGGAATCGATGTAGGTCTTTCCCTCGAGGCGTTTTTTTTCTCTGGGGCAGCACAAAGCGCGAGAGTGGCGCGTAGATTGTGGCTTTTTGGCTGTTTGATGAAGGTTTGGTGAGGGCCTATTCGCAGATGTTGGTGATTACTGTGCTTGTGAAGTCGTACTGCTGATGTTTGTGAAGCCTCATCGTGCGTTTCTTGCGATCTGTTTCTGCTGTATACTGTAAAGTATACTATATTCAGATCAGATCCAGCCTCTTCCTTACTCTTTTTGTCTATTTGAGGTGATACAGGGTGAGAAACAGAACAGAACACATACAGAACACAGGCAGAAAGTATGTGATTCAAAGTATCTACTGTACATACTACAAGTACCCAATTAGTGGATTGCTTGAGCGTTTTGAACGTGCTGGCTGCAAGGTTGTGTGTGGATAGATGGAGGCGATACTTTGAGCCTGGACAGGGGATACATAGAGTACCACCGGCTTGGCGCTTCAGTCAACCAACGACGGGTGGAGTCGACTGGGTGGGTTTGGTGGATTTGGTGGGTATTTTCCCCCTCCATACCCACAACACCACCACACAGACAATCCCACGCACCACCACCACACACTGTCACCACTATCACCCATCACACACACACCTTCCCTTTTCTCCCCCCTTCCCTCCCACCCCTTCACTCTTTGTTTCCTTCCTCCCCCCATGTCTATTGCATCTGTGCAACGAAACGTTTCTTCCCTTCTTTAGATCATACAATACTCTACTTTCCCTTTTTACCATTTATCCGTCGCAGGTCGAATTTCATCAAACCAGATCATCGTCCAACCAAAACTTTCCTTTTATCGATTTCACCGACTTCGACTTGGACTTGGACTCAAGACTGGAACATATCACTCCTTAACAGTACAGACAGAACTGTTCCACCAAAAACCAACTCACTACGAGTACCACAAACACGACACAAGACATCTTGATCAGATTCAAAACCCGCGCTGGACTGTGTCTGCGCATCCCAACAAACACCAAAGAAACAAACACGCTGAAACGAACTTTCCCGTTTCCACACACTCGCGACTACTATTCTGCGAATAAGCCATAGTCGTGACACGATTCCAAAGGAAAAGGCCCTCAACGAAAACGAGAGCCATACCACACCACACCTATATCTCTCCGACGTCGCGCCGCGAACTGCTACGATGGCTCTCTCAAGAGCATTCACCACCCGGAAAGGGTCTAAAACCCAGAACACTGCGCCAGTTCCCTCCCGCAGCCTGACAACCAAGCACTCCTTCTCCGCAGGCACCATCCGCAACAAGATCTCCGGCCCCATGGAGCTCATCTCAACCACAAACATGCTCTCCTACAACGCGCCCGACCTGCACCAACTCTCCACCACCTCCCCTATCTCCTCAGGCGACGAGTCCGACCTCCCATCGATGTCGCACTCCGCCTCCACAACCCCCGACTCCTCCGTCCGCGGCTCTGGCTCAAGCAGCACAACGCCCATCTCCCCCTCCCCCAACCACCTCTCCTCCTACTTCGACAACGCAAACAACAAGCAATCCACCTCCGCCACGCCTCCCACCTCATCCGCCCCCTCCATCCCCCAACGCGCAATGTCGCACACCAAGAAATCCCACGAGATCCTCTCGCGCCAGCGCTCCACCCGGCAACCCTCGCACACCAGCACCACCTCGCACGCTTCCTCAACCTCGACATCAACGCGCAAACCGTCCATCTCCCTCCCTCGCACCAGCACAGATTTCTTCAGCCCCGCCTTCGACAGCACCGCCAACCCCTTCGGCAACGAGCTGGCCCAGGTCCGCGAGCTGGCGGAGGAGTACTCTGGTGGTGCGGCACGGCGCGCCATGAACGAGGAGGAGCAGGAGTTGTTTAGATTGGGACTGTGCAAGTTCTCTGCTGCGGATTATGCGGCGGAGATTCAGGGGTTGTACTCAGAGATGGTGGGGAAGCCGGTGATGCAGCAGTCGACTATGTTGTGGATTTAACGCCCTAGTCTTCGCCATTTTTCGTTGCGAACTGGTTTCGTGAGGACTGGTGACATGGGTGCAGAGATCCACACTCACAAGTCAATTTCGTTGTATATACTTTGGGCGGGCTGCTGGCGTTTGCGCATCATCGCATATCTACCGAGGGGTCGGGGTCATCGCGACTGGAGTTCAGAAAGGTTGAAATTTGCCTTGAGGCAAGGGAGGGCGTTCTTATTTTATCGGTTGTGGATCGGTGGGAGGGTTGTCTGAGGAGGACGACACACTTACATTCTTTATACCAGCCACTTTTTTGCGGGCAACACTCTTTTTGCTTATAGAACGGGGATGAGATGGATGGTGGAGGTTGTGGTGGTGGAGGTGGTGGAAGAGGTGTGTTTTGTTGTTCGAGTACTACTGCTGGCTTTTTGCTGCGATATATGAGGGGATGAAAAGTGATGGGTGGATGAAGTGAGGAGGAGTGATATGATATATTACGATAGCTAGGCTGGAAAGGCAGCAGATGAATGATATGCTTTGCATTGAAAACTATAATTTGATATCTATCCCTGATGAAGTGAGAAAATGCACTGGTGGTTATATGGTATACTCCGTCGTTTAACTGTGAATTCCTCGCATATATATCCAACGGGGGATACGTGTCTGGCTTCTAGCAGGTATCACTGCTATCCAAAGGAACGCCCAATAACCATGGACTCCTCGCTAATATATCCTTGCATGGACATGTCTGGCTTCTAGCAGTACTCCTATCCAAAGGAACGTTCATGCCCATGAACTCCTCGCCTATATATCCGTCTAAGGATATGTATCGGCTTCTAGCAGGCAGAATCCACTGCTGCTATCCAAAGGAGCATCCCATGCTAACCATGAACTCCTCACCAATGCCTGGCTTCTAGCAGAACTCGCTGCTATCCAAAGGAGCATCCATGCTGACTATGAACTCCTCGCCAATGCCTGGCTCCTAGCAGAACCACTGCTGCTATCCAAAGGAACATTCATGCCCATGAACTCCTCGCCTATATATCCTTCAAGGATATGTGTCGGCTTCTAGCAGATACCACTGCTATCCAAAGGAGTGTCCATATAAACTCCTCGCCAATGCCTGGCTTTTAGCAGCAATCACTGCTATCCAAAGGACTATCCATAAGCTCATCCTGGGCCGCCCACAACGTGGACTAGCCAGAAAATCCCATCTCAGGGAACATCCGGCCCTCCGAAACAGATTTAAACATGCAAAACCAACGCCAAAGAAATACTCCGAAACCATCAGCCAGACTTTAAACCTGCACCGCTCCTCCCCTCTTTCCTCTCCCTCTTCTCCGTCCTTTCCTGCCACCACCACCACCACCACCGCCGCTGCCGCCGCCGCCCGGCGCCCCCACAATCCTCTCACAAGCCAACAAATCCTCCAACGCCTCCTGATACTTCCCCTTCTCCTCCTTCATAAAAATCCGCATCCTCGCTCCATCCCAGACTGCCTCCCCTCTACTACCCGCTCCTGCCCTCCCCACTGCGCCAACAAGCGCAAGCAACTGTGCAGTATCCGACCGCTTCTCCTTGGGACTAACCTCCTCAATGTCCTGGGCTAATTCTTCAAGCCTCTCCGCTATAGCCGACACGCTCGTCCCCGGAGTCGGAGTCCAAGTGTGGAACTCTCTCAGAAGGCGCTCTAGCTGGTAAACGCTGGGGCCGTATACCTTCCTCAACTTCTCCCATCGCTCTGCGGCGGTTTTGAGATGGATGACGTGCGAGAGGGAGTGCTTATCGCAGTACTCAAAGATAATCTCACTCGCCCTCGCACTATTCATACTCTCCCCCTCTCCTCCCTGCACAATTTCACCCCGTCTAATCATGCGCGCCGCGCGCGCAAACGAATCCCCAAGCCCCTCCGTAAACTCATCCACTGGCGGCGCGCAGTCAGGCGATACAACATCCCACAGCCCTTCAGCGCGGAGTATCACACCCACCTGCTTACGCCACATGCGGTAGTTATCCCCATTCCCGTGCAGCGGCTCGATGCGCAGATTGCCTGGTTGGGGTAGCTCCAGACGGCGGGATTTTATGACGGCCATTTGGTCATCGGAGAGGAAGGGGGCGGGGCCGGAGCCGGGGCGGATGGTGTCCCAGAGGCCTTCGGAGCGGAGGTGAGCTTCCATCCGGACTTTCCAGGTCGGGTAGTTGGAGCGGCCCTTTAGGGGCTCGATGGGTGGCATGGTGCGGGGTATGGAGATGTTGAAGGGGCGTGGAGTGTGTGGTGAGTGTGGGTAGTCTCACTTTGACGGAGGGGGAGGCTTTACAATTAGTCGTGATAAAAGAGTTGTTTGAATTTACCGATCTGGCGCACCGCTCGCATTGATGGGATATACAGATCCCGCAATATCGCCCATTGGCGCCGCGCACACTCTGTCGCGGCGATGAGATCAAGCGGGGCAGGCCCGCAGTGCTCCATTATCAAACAGCTCGCTTTGGCATCGCGGATCACAAAATCTGCGGTCGAGGGTGCAGAAGCGGGAGAAGTAGTAGGTGTCTGGTTGGGTGGTGCCACCGCTTGATCTGGTGCGGGAATCTCAATTGGACCTGCCTTCTGCTCGGACTTGGGGAGAGGCTCGACAATATCCCAGAGTCCCCGCGATTGGAGGAGCCGTTTCATCTGCAGGCTCCAGACGCGGTAGTTGGTTCGCCCGGTGAGCTTTTCGATGCCAGCCATTGCGGTTGGAAGGTGATGGGTGTGATTTGAGCTGTCTGTGGAAGGTTAGTTTTGGTGGGCTCCTCCTGAGTTCCCGTGGGAAGGTGGGATGGTGGTGTATTATTGTGGCACGTGATTATAGTTTATGCTATGAGAGTTTGAGGTTATAAGGTAATAGGGGCATATGTACTCCTGTGGCAGTTTATTCTGTTCATTTAATTAACAGGAGCCCATGCATATCTAGTGTCGTCTGCGAGCCCTCTTGCGGCTACCTCCATTGCTCGTGGCCGAGTTTCCGGTCTTCTGGATCATATTAATCACATCGCTTCTCACCTTAAAGTTAAATTCCCACGATATAAGCTTTGTCAACAAAACCTCATAATCAATCCGCCCCTCTTTCCTAAGATGCTCATCAATAAGCTCCCTATACTCCTCGTCCTTCTTGCATGCCATGTCGCTCATCACCATGTGCATGAACATATCCGTCGGCCTCTTATCCTCTGACAATCCCCCAATCTGATCTCGCAGCGCTTCCAACTCCCCCGCAATTTGCGCAAACTCCTTATCCCCCGCCTCCAGCGTGTAGGCAAGCAGCGCCCTATTTAGCCCTGCTAGTTTCTCAACGGACGGGCCGTATAACTTGCGCAGACGCGCCCATTGCGAGCGCGCACACTCGATCGAGACGATGAGGTTAAGGGGAACGGATTCGCAGTGGTCCATTATCATACAACTCGCTTTTGCGTCACGGATGGCAAAATCTGAGGCAGGGGCAGGAGCGGCGGTAAGTGCGTCGCCGAGTGCTGCTGTGTCCTGCTCTCCCGCCTGCTCTACGTTGGGAAGGGGTTCCACGAGCCCTTGGGATTGTAGGAGTCGTTTGACCCGTAGACTCCAGACGCGGTAGTTGGGCCCGTCTAGCTTTTCGATGCTGGACATCGCGTTGAGGCAAATGGTTGTAATTGAACCTTAAGGAGGGGAAGGGTTCAGTCAAGCTACCCCTGGCTCTACACGTGACGGTGAGGGGGGTTATCACGTGACTATTTACATCAAGCCCCAAGTCGCACTAGTGGCTAGCTTAGCGCGTTCGCATAGCAATTCAGTATTTCTACATTTTCAAAGCTCTCGTCTCCATCTCCAAATATGCAACACTCCGAGCGTCAACCGGCGCAGCTGGTTCTGCGTACCTGTCCAGTACATCGCAAGTTGTCTATCAACTAACTCACCAGGTAAGCAACTTCTTTTCCCTTGTTCTCCGACACGGCGGCGGCACGATTGAGCCCCGCACTCAACTCGAACCGTACCACCGATCCAAGCCAAACGACGACGCCTGAATAGCACATGATGAGTTCATATACCCATATATCTTTAGGAAGAGCCGTATTAGGCCGGCACGTACCTGTAGGTAATCCCAGTGGGGCGTGCCAGCGGTGCTTATAGAACGGGATTCTGATGCTACTTCACAAAACATGCCCGCTGCTGCTGGCGCCGCCACAAACTCGGTGTGCGCGTAGCGGCCACTGGCGGCAAGGATGTCGGCCGGGGGGGATTGAAGTGTGATCAGAACTTTACTGATTGGTCTCTTTAGGTTATCAATTAATTGGCTCGTTTGATTTGTGCGGTAGCTGCTGCCTATGAGGGATCAATAGGCTGCATTGGGTTGAGCATTGGGCAGCGATTGTTAGTGAGGCTGAGGGCGATTGAGGCGTAGCCGACTGCGAATGAGACGATTCTTCCACGAACTTGAGTTCCCCAACCGCCTTTACTGGCTCCGTTATATCCGATCTGATGTGCCTGTTGTTCCGCCTTGTGATTTCACGTTGTTCGATTGTGGCTGCTGACGCTCATGGTATTACCGACAGCTGCCTTACACTTATAACTCTTTCCCCCCGCATTTTCCCCATCCACCAACAATCACCCTTCCTCCTTACCCCATATTGCACCAAAATAACTTCCCAAAAATTTCCGTTTTATCTGTTCCAAGCTATATCTACACCATCATATTCAACATGTTCGTTGAAACCTTGCTATCTCAGGGAGTCATGGCCATCACCGCGGTGGCCTGGTTCATGATCTACGATTCCTCCTTCACCTGCTGCTGGCTCGCCGTGTATGTATCGGCCGCCCCCTTCCGACAACAAAAGCCATCTAACGGCCTAGAACTTTCCTCTTCTTCGTCCTGTCCACCAAGTCCTTCTTTTTCGACCACCTCCCAGACATCACCTCGTAGGTCCTCGCCGTGGCAGCCTACAGCCTCGTCCTAATGTCGCTGACCACGCAGATTCGGTGTGCCGACAACGCTCTTTTTCATCATCCTCTCCCCTATTCTCTTGGGATTCTCACCATTTCAGGGCCGTGATGTCGCAGCTTCCATCCCGCTATTCGTCTGTGCCGTGCTGTTCTGTACCGTAGAGCTCGGAAGGGGAGCCAGGGCCCTGGAGAGACTCGCTGACCACAGGCCTCATGGATATATCCCCATTGCCGACGATATCCCCATTGCCGATGATTCCAGAACGCCGCTTCTGGCGGAAGACCGAGATACGTCGGATACAGAGTCCCGGATGTCGAAGGACCTCGAGAAACAGCACCCCAGGAGACCCAGGAGACCAAGGAGAAGCCGGAAATCAATTACCCTGGAAACCATGCATGCGGAGCAAGCGGCTCCAGTCCGCTACGGATGGGATCGCGTGGGAAGCAAGGGATCCGTACAGCTTACCACCGATTCCATGTCCGCCCGGGATTCCGTGGCTGATTTCGTGGGGAGCTTTGGCGATGGAACCCTTGCCGATGGCAATATCACATATACCCTGCCTAGGGACAGGGGCCCCTACCATTCTGGCCGGTGGTATAATGAATTGCCCGAAACGGATCCAGAGAATCAATCCGATTCAGGTGAAAATCAACCCGGTTCAAAGGAAAGACAATCGGAATCAGACGAAAGTCAATCAGGTCCAAACGAAAGCCAATCAGACCCAGATGGTCGTCAGTCAGACCCAGACGACCACCAGCCATAAGTTTCGTAAATCTATGCCCGTGGAAATGGATGACCAGCCACAGGTCAGGAGCCAATTCCATTTTGGAAAGTTTCCACGGCATCAACAGTGCTCTATTCGGCCATGGTTATACTATCCCAAGGAAGCCGCCTGCCCATCAAACCTTCCTGCAACCTGGTCTATACGTTAACAATTGAACACCTAGCACGCTGCTAGACGCCTTTTACCCGGTCACCTTACCAGAGGTAATTCCCTTACCAATGGACATGGCCGTACCAATGGATATTGCTATACCAATGGATACTGCCGTACCAATGGATATTCCTTAACCAACGGACATTGCTGTACCAGTGGATATTCCCTAACCAATGGACATTGCTATACCAATGGATATTCCCTAACCAATGGATATTCCCTAACCAATGGATATTCCCTAACCAATGGATATTCCCTTGCCATAGGACATTGGAAAGTTCACTTTCAGGATTCTATGCTGCAGCTCCAAGCTGGCCGTATGCCCCAGCCACAAGCGAGGATCCTATCACCACACGAACAACAACCGATCGATCCACCGCACAGCTACCACACAACACCAACCTAGCAGCCCAGTTGCTTATTTGTCACTACAGAAACAGGGTATAGAAATGTGTTCCCAGCCACACAGTCTCCCTAAGGATCGCCCCGAGATTTATTCATTGGATACCCTACCCTCTGGAGCTTATTACCTCAAGCTCCCCAGCTCCAAAAAGATGGCTTATTGCAGTAGCCTATTTGAGCTTATATACTCAGGCATATGGCATAGGTAAATCTCCCTGGCAGCCCTAGTCAACCCAGCTCACCACGATAAAGACGGTAACTTCCTAAATACGTCCCATTGGATGAAGCTCTGGGCCTATTCCATGCCTGAGCACGGAAGAAAGGTCCTGTTCATCGCCACGTCCTAGCCTGCACCAACTTCACCAACCGAGGAAAGCATCTTTCCACTGGCATATGAATATCATTATAAAGTCACTGGTATAAGCCTTGCAACTGGTTTTCCCGTCTAGCTGCTCTGTGGAGAATTGCCCGCACTGGACAGGTCCATTAGATATTGAGTGTATGTGCTGTTCTGTTCTTGTCCGTAACACTTTACTTCTTACTGCCTCTATTTCGTGGTTGTCGTCTTGACAGGCCCTGTTGTCATGTCATGATCTTGAAATACTTCTGCTTCTATGAAGGCTAAAGACAACAAGAGCTGTTTGATGGAGCGCCAGGTCAGAGAATTTGAAGTCATCATCTATTCCAGGTTCTCTGACCCTGAGGCGGGATATATGCATACGGTGGCCCCCAATTTTGAAGTCGCAACTCGTGGGGGATGGAGTCGGATGCGGCGTTGTCCTCTTTGCATGATTGCTTCCATTTTGTCGAGATCATAGATGTCTCCAGATGCTATGATGATGGGGCTATGTCAAAAATCGGTGCTGGGCGTGGCGGCAGTTGAAGTGTTGGAGATCAGCAATCTCGCTGGCAGTGTCTTGCTGGCAGTGGACTTGTTCTCAGCGATAGTATGAGTCGACGATACCGGAAACAGCGCAGTCGAAATTGGAGAAAGCACTGTCTTTGTTGGAGAATAAAAGGGGTACTGCGCCTACGACCAGTCAGAAACGATCCACGCCATAATGTAAAAGCTTGAGGGAGACTCCGAGGAGTCTCAGTTTCTTCGATTGCACATTTCCACGGTCGGCAACATGGTCTGCCTGTGTCGCGAATCTGGACAAGCTCAATTGGCAGGCCTAGCGCTGCCCGCCTGAGATGCCAACACTATCAGGTATGTGCTCCCCCAGCGGTAGGGCATCAGCTGCCGTTGTTCATGGATGTTTCCTAACGAATGTTAATAGGTTGAGAGAGAATGGAGTTTGGGTTGTTGACCTACCAGTTGATCGTTTTCGTGTGTATCATAGGAAGAGGCCTAGGGTCGCGACCCACTATCCCCACTGCTCACAGCATGAGTGATGGCAAGAGCGAAGGGAAGAATGGTGGAGCGGAAGGAACGTAGGGAAACGAAGAGCAAAGGGAAGAGCGACGGCAGGAGTGACGGCAGGAGTGACGGTGGATGTGACGGTGGATGTGACTGCAGAAGTGCCTGCAGGAGCGAGGGCGGGAGAGACTCCAGGAGTGACGGCCGGAGTGAGGGCGGGAGTGGCGGCGGGGGTGACGGCAGGAGTGACGGCAGGAGCGGACGGGATAATGACGTTCAAGGAAGGACCGGACGGTAACGAAGAGGGGAGGAAAGCGAAACTAAAGGAAGCAGAGGGAAGAGATAGCAAGATCGAGGCGAACGTGGCTGAAATAAGTACTTGTGATAGGCAAGGCATCCAAGTTTGTTCGTAATATTTATATACAACTGTTCTCACCGCTTGTTCCCTCGTTGACTCAATAGTTGCCCCTCCGCGATACGTAGATAGCCCAAGTAAAAGGCGCAATAACTGAGAGCTGAATACATGCGGTTGGATATGGACATGCATATCGGCGTGCGGGTCGATCTGACATTGCATGTGGCTGGGTTGCAGAATCGATGTGATAAACCGCCCGCCTTGTCCATGGGAAAAGTAAGGGGTTGGGGGGCAGCAGAATTTTATGTCATAGCGGCTCGACGCACGTAATGCTCATCGTCGCACAATGCCTAATTTAATTAACTTTGGCTTTAGAGGTACATATTATACAGTAGTTGTGTCTTTGAATAATAATTTGCATTAAAGCTAAATATAGGCGCGACTATTTTATAAAATTTATCTGGGGACTCCCGAAGGTAGAGGGAGGCAGCCTGATACCATCAGTTGAGTTCCATAATCGCACGCCCTTTGAACATCGTAACAATAGGTGAGCCTAATGACCCTAACTTGGCTCATAGTGGAATAATGGGTGCAACAAATGCTATCATCCGGGGCTCCTTTGCGCGTTCCGCGAAAGGTAGTCATCTCATCTCCTTTGGTGTCTCGGCCTGAA
The DNA here is from genome assembly GCA_000750815.1 of Pseudogymnoascus sp. VKM F-4516 (FW-969). Taxonomy (NCBI): domain Eukaryota; kingdom Fungi; phylum Ascomycota; class Leotiomycetes; order Thelebolales; family Thelebolaceae; genus Pseudogymnoascus; species Pseudogymnoascus sp. VKM F-4516 (FW-969). The sequence continues at coordinate 2,709 of JPJZ01001145.1, read as the reverse complement.
AAATTCGCAGCCCCCTTAGATTCCTCCATATCTAACTGGCGCCACCATGCTCTTGAGCAGAACGGAGGAGGAAGCATTTTGTTTTATTTGAATAGTCTGAAACATTGTTTGCCTTTGGTTCTCATCGATATGCCTAGTGTATTGGCCAACTTGGTGATGGTCTCCACAGATAGGATATTGTAGCGAGGGGTAAGGTAGGTACTGATTTCGTATGCAGCTATGTACGGATACAAGTAAGGCTACGCCCAAGGAACTACACCGTTTCTCTCGTTGTATGTTTATATCTTCACGATATAGAGGGGAATACCCGACCCCGCGGAGCAAGATCCCGACGCAGTTCAATCCTAAAAGATGCCATGGCTATGGTAACACCCTCCCATCGCGGGGGTTGCATTACCGAAGTACATGTAATGGGCTCCGCTTGACGGGTTGTGTCCGGGATGAACTCTGTTTTAATACTAGGATCAAGACAGGGTAGGTATCTCAGTGGTTGTGCTGAATCGAGTCACTCGTCGTGTATACTTCGTTGCTATTATAGCACTATTGAAAGCATGTAATCCTGCCGCTTTCAAGCACACTGTCATGTTTGTGGGGCAGATTGGAACGATTTGGAACATATTCGAATACACCATGCCATAAATTGAAGCACACCGTCTTGTACGGCCTCAAATGAGACCAAGGTTGCCAAACGCCAATGTACTTCGATGCTATTGGCTTAAGAGGGGATATGGTAAGAAGTACTGAAGGGGATATCTTTCTGAGAAGTGTGGACAGGTCAAGACGAAGCAGAGAGAAATCTCGAATCAAGCTATGGTGTGGTGGGTATATAATCTCTCTTCTCCCCAATATTGTAGTCATGGACTCCGTCAACTCAAACACAGTTCTTCGGGGGGATTTGGCGTTTCGACGTAATACCTTTCACTTTCCCTACAAACCACAATGTCTTCGACAGAGGCTGTGAAAGGGTCCAGCCCTAGATATATCAGGTAGCACCCAATTTTATGCATTGCCCCTGTCATTCCTAAATCCACCAAAACTAACGTCTACTTGCCCAGTGCGGACCAAGATGAGACCACGATACCAGCAGCCAGCGGCAACACGACCAAAGAAGAAAGGTTGGAAATATATGAATTCAAGATAGAGAGGTGGCTCTCTTCGCCAGAGTACCCTTTGGTTATACAGATAGCGTGAGAATACACCATATAATCAACGTCGTGGAGATAACGCTAACAAAGGGAATAGGAGGCACGCGGAGAACGACGTGCTGGACACACGGCGACTTGCTATAACCATACTACTGTGGAGAGTCAGCACAGTATTGCCGACATAAGCCTCTGATATACCGCTGCTCATAAGCGCGAGTTTGCCTTGACATCTCTTCGATTCTTGAGAATATGCGTGGCGAGAGATCGTCGAGTCAAATCTGATATAAAATGGGTATATCGAACACGGCGCCTACGGCATCTCTAATATTTGAGGAGGAGGGGCTTCATTGATCAAGAAAGATCACGTTAATATAATTATAATTACAATTTTCTACTCCTGATGATACAGTATCTATTGTATAGCCAAAGGTGACAATAGTGCCTTCAAAATATCACGGTGTAAACGGTATACTGCACTGGAGAATACCAATACATATCGCAAATTAGCAGTATCCCATCGCAAATTCAGGGGTGCCCCGTCGCAAATTTAGAAGTGTCCAGTACCGTAATTCCTTGTATCCCGTATTCTTTGCTGATGCCTTGCCCAAGAAGGCCAAGCATCCTGGGGAATAGACGCTCTGAGAAGTGGCCGCAGCGCGGTCACCAAGGCGCGGCCAAAACTGGCGATGTACTTTTTGCGCTGCTGTTATTGGTATACACCGACCCGCCTGCCCCACATAGTCTCGGTGAGAGATCAAAGGTCCTACCGTCATTTCCGCAGTCATTTCCGGATTCGGCAGCTTTGGTCGTGGCCACATAGGAGAGAAAAAGAGCTGACAGTAATATCACTTTCAGGTGAGGTCGGTTAGCAAATGCTAGTGGTGGCATTGTGGTGCCACTAAAACGTATGCAGCCAGCAGATCGGATGGATCGCCATGGTGGTGGGATTCTACATTAAGCATCTCGGGACGCCTTGTGGGGGCCATTGAAGACCGGTGCGGGGCTTGCCGCTGACAACGAGCTTTGTCAAGGGTCTCTGTTACTGCAAGTACAGTCCCTTTGCATATTTGGTGTCAACTATTGCTCGACTATCGCAGGAACACCCACGCGTCGGAATTACAACTTGCTAGGATAGCGCAGGAGAGGCGACTTCGAAGTCTCGTGGGAGCGGGTAACAACCGCGTGTGTGGCAGTTGTGTGCTATCAACACACGACCTCTCACCGCACATGCAAAGGAGGAGAATTGAAAAAGGGGGCGGGGATATGCCACGTAATTACGCTTACGTAGGTGGCGTCCTCCCTGTCGTTGTTTTATGTTATGAAATACACCAACAAAGCTTTTGTTAGAGCAAGCGCTGGGCCTTGTTACAGCCCGCGCGACAGCTCCAGGCGCGCGCCTTTACCCATTGGCCTTGCGGCCCACAAAATCTATCCAAGGCCTTTGGTCGAGACCGTTATGCCCCTTGAACAAACCTGTGAAAAGCACGAAGCAGATACGGTACGTACAACACTCAGGTAGCACAGCTGTTACAAGTCGCGGGGGAGCAAAGTCCCCCCCCCCCCC
>JPJZ01001144.1:0-22100 GCA_000750815.1 Pseudogymnoascus sp. VKM F-4516 (FW-969) | reverse complement strand
CCCCCCCCCCCGGAGACTTTCCGGGGGATGCTGTACACGCACGCCTTGCATACACACACGAGTCACCAACACGCGCGCGCTGGCCGTTCCCAGCCAGTAATACATGCAGCAGCCACCAAAATGGAGACCCAGCCTTGTTCAACGGCCAGGGCTGGCATGGCACGTTGGGGGACGGGTCAGACCGCCCGCTCGAAGCGAAGCAGTCGTCCATCCGACGGAACATTTTAGAGTCGAATGCCCCCAGGGGGTAACACGCCTTGTACCCGATTACTCCCGCAAAATTATGAAAATTGGTTCCAACCCTACCGCCCCTGTACACACGGCTTGGGCTGATTACCCCATTGGGAGGTGGGGGGAGAGAGGGGTTGATTTTCCCGACGCACGTTGTAGAGAGGCCGACCTCGACGGCAGCGGACAAATTCTCGGGTTCACGCAAGTTCCCGTAAAGCTAACACAAATTTGAACCACATTGAGTGATCCCAACGGATCCGCTGGCCATAAGTCCACCGCGGAAGCAGTGGAAATGCCGGTAAGCCTCATTATTCCAGCATCCTGGTGTTCGGCCATGTCGAAGAAGTTACAGGCCGAGACACGCATCAGATCATGCAAGAGAGATGTATACATGCATAGCGATGTACTCATGCAAGGAGACATGTACCGGTGAGCGGCGGGAAAGGCGTCATGCCGCGCTCAGCTCCTCTCCCACCCTCTCATTTCTCTCCTAAAGGTCAGCTTTCCTCCATTTTGGCCTCCGACAGGGTCTCGCCCATTCATCCAAGACGTATTTCCAGGTCTGTGATATACGTACACAAAAGTGACAGGTTCACGGCCAAAGCTAAAAGTGATAGATTGTGGCATTGACCCCTCACTTTCGGATACGATGCGTCGGGTCATATGTTCAATTTCCTTCCGTCTTTTGCCAGTCCGCCACCCACCCTTATACACCATATTACTAGCTGAGACATTCGTATCATCCACGGCATTTCTATTCGGGGCCGAAAGAATAGTATCAGCTAGCGCCGGCTCTTTCCCTTGCCAGTCCCCTTTTTTCCAGCGGTCGGCTTCGAAGGCGGTCTGACCAAAGCACTCACCGCCTCGTACATCAACAGCATTTTACTACCCGAGAAATTTTCATGCGCGACCGGAAAGGTTATGTGATTCCGCCAGATATCCCGAGCCGAGTCCCACTTTTTGTAGATAGGCGTGACAAGGAAGATCAGCTTCGGGGGCGGTTCCAGCCAGCCAACACATCCAAGCCACAATCACCCTCCAAATTCCTAAAATTACATATTCACAAAGCACAGTTCAAAAAAGATGCCTGGCGCCGTTGACTCTTCTCTCCACCTCGCCCTACGGAATCCACAGGCGAGGGTTAACAAAGACATGTGCTACCGTTGATCTCTCCCTAATACTATGCGGCTTTCATTTCTTTCCGCTTTTGCCTTCTAACTTACGTTGATACACATTTATTACCTGCAATGTTCACGTTGGTTATATTATTCACAAGCCATATCCAAAAATCGTATGTAGTGGCGTCGACTACCTATTGGTGTTTGTGGCGCGTACTGTATGGGCACCTGAATATTCTACTCTTCGCCTTCTCCTCGCCAACTTCTCATTTCTAGAGCTCGGCTTCAGAGACAGCCTCGCCATCTATCCAATACCCATCTACTGGCCGCAGGATTCACATCATTTACAGACGACGTACCACAGCAGGCAGAAAGAGGCCGTGGTGCTATGACCTCTTCCCGACGCCCGGCGACTTGGATACTGCATTTCCAATGCTCATCTCTTTATCTCGCCCACCTGCGAATATACGTATCGCCAGCATCATTCGCAGCTTGAAACATGGACATATCCACGGAATTCACAAGCGAGGACCGAAAAGTGGGAAGTAATACCAGCGTTGAGATGCTAAATGGAGGAAGCGGCATATCACGATGTTGTAAGTCTAATACACTGGGTGGGGATTCTGTTAATTTATTTGATCGACAATGACAGCTGTTTGATATTAATGCTTATACTGCAGGTTTCAATTTAACTGGAGAGGAAATACGAACAAAATATGCAGAATATCGTGGCATTTACTTCTTCCATGCCATTTGGATCGAATTTTGATACTTGGTTTGAACCTATGTCGTCATATTGCTAGGGCCCAAAGTACCCCGCGGCATCTATTGGCGGGGCGTTCCCGCTTCCCGCCAAGGGTTCCAACATACAACCCAGAATGCTTACTTCCATTGGGTTAAATGCTTAGCGTTGTCCCCCTCTTACTTAATACACGTGGCATATACCGGTCTGAGAGCTTCTATCGGGGTTCGTTCTAGTGGAAGGGATCGGCATCTTGAGGTATTTCCAGGACCAAGTGTGGCGCAGCAGAGATGCACAATGATGGCATCTAGAACAGCGAAGCTGGGTGGCAATTATGCCCCCGTAGACGTAGCGTCTCAGCAGCATGCAGTAATTGCTTATCATTGAAGATCTCGCCTTCGAGTTCCATTCCTACAACCAAATACCAAAATCCGCACATATCGGTCGCCCAGACCCACACTCTGCTTTACTCTCTCACGTTGTCCATCCATCAATCAACTTAACTCAGCCAAGAGAACTACTATCCTCACATGGCAGAACTCATCGGATTCGGCCTGTCAGCCACAGACAAGCTGATCGACAAACACTTCGACAAGCTCCCCGACAGGATCGTCTCCCCCATGGGAAAAGACATCCCCTACGTCACTGAAAAACTCCACACCCAAACCGGAACAAACACCGAGCACAACCCCCACCGCCACTTCCCTTCCCCTTCAGATTCAGACTCAGACCGCGACGCACCATACCGCTCCTCCAACGCACGCAACCGCTCACACCGCGAAGACCGCATATCAAAACGCGAAGGCACGCGAGACAGAGATAGACCGGAACGTCGCCGCGACGCAGATATGAGGAGAGACGACTCGTCCCCGAGGCCGAGACATGCGCGCGTTGCCTCTCCGCCTCCGCAGCGGCCGGGGTTCGTTACCAGGAGGAGCCAGTCTGCGCGTGCGCCGCGGAGGGCATCGAGACGTGGGGATGAGAGGCGCCAGAGTAGGAGCAGGAGTAGGAGACGGGACAGGAGTAGAGATAGGAGGAGGAGCAGGAGCAGGAGCAAGTCTTCGGAGGGCATCGCTGAGCGCTTCATGGATGACCCTGTGGCGAGAGGCGCAATGGGTGCAGCGGTTGGAGGTGTGCTGGCGAAGCAAGCGGTGAAAGCAGGGGATAAGTGGAAGGATAGGGGGAAGGGGAAGGGAGGGCACAAATCGAAAGGACATGCAGATGATGATATACTTGTCACACTCGCTGGGATGGCCTTGGGAGGTGCAGGACTGCTGTTTGCGGGTGACAAGTATAAGGAGAAGAAGGAGAGGGATGAGAGGGCGAAGCGGGAGAGGCTGGAGGGGAAGAGGGAGGAGAGGGAGAGGGAGAGAAATACACGAGAGTGGGTTGAGCAAAGGAGGGATGGGGAGGTGGATAGGTATATGCGGGAGGAGAAGATAGCGGAGGAGGGGCGTGGTGGGGTTTTTTATAATGGGAGGAGAGAATATGACGATGTGTGGAGAGGACGTGGATATGATGATAGGAGACAGTAACGATGATTTACTGCAGCTAATAAAAGTAACAAAGCCGCTTCCTGTGGATGAGCATACAACAGTGAAAGTACAGTGTATCCTATCAGTGGAAAATATGTTTCCAACCCCCTTTGCGTAGATGGACGCCATGTAGGTAATACTTATTCACAGTTATCCTAGGGAACACTGAAATTACACCAACAGAAACATCGGACGACAATCTTTAAGGTTAGGGGAGGAAGGCATACAAGGCATTGGCTGAGACATGTTCAATATGTTTGATTGAAACGAGGACTATACATTGAGCTACCAGAAGTGCGAAGCCAAGATAAGACACACTTATAGCACGATATTAGTGTTGTGCTACCACATCTAGCCATATGGAAGCGTTCATTGATATCTATTGGGTATTCACAAACGCCTCTACTAACAATGGTGCTGCCTGGCTATGTGTATCAGACAATGATACTCGTATTCTAAAACTACTTTTCTTAAAACGCAAACCTCGACTGGCACGCAATCAATTTCATCCCGAACTGTTCCAAACTTCCACCAGTGGCTTGTCTCCACAGGCTTTCCGTCCTCGTAACTCTAGTTAACGCTCAATCTCCCTCTCATCCATACTTTGGCCTTGCCTTTGGCCGCTCCCAGTCCATTTCGTCCCATTCCGCCACCAGTACCCCTCTTCTCGTTGAGATCCCTCAAGCTACTCTTCTGGATCCTTCTCCAACTGTATCCCAGAAACGCACCTCTCTTTCTGCACTCCAGAACTCGTTGCCTGTATTCTCCGTCCCTGAGCAACCTGTCTCTGGGCCTCTTCTTCTCTTTTCTACCATATGCACGGACGAAACCACGAAGATACTCTTTCTGCTCCTCGCCCATCACAAACCCTTCAATTTCTCGCTCGATTCGGCGGAGTTTGGTAGAATCGTAAGCGCTTCCCACGTACCCTCGTGCTAGAATTTGAATTTCGCGGTTGAAGCAACGAAGCGCAGCGTCGAGCTCGTCTTCTGTGGGTGGAGTAAGGTTCACGGCATCATCAACGCTGGTGCTGAAGTCGGAGATGGGCTCTTCTTCATCGAAGTAGTGGGTATCGTCAATGGATTTTATTGCCGGCACAAAAGGTGGAGTCATAATGTGAATACGGTCCCAGAGGATGTCTTTAAACCACCGGTGCGATTTAATATCTTCTGCGTCGTCGGGGTAAACGTAGCGACCAGCATAATCGCGGTTATTTGATGAAGCCAAGTCTCTCGCCTTATATCGGCGAGAGCAAAGACGTTCCCCTTTCTCTTGAATCATTCGTTTGATGAGGTCCTGACATCGGCTGCTGACAGCAGGTTTGCTTGGGAATGAGAATGTAGTCCGGTGGCTCTATTTCATATTAGGCTATGGGGATACAAAATAGAAAGCAGCAGCTTACAATAATATTAAGTTTTGTTTGGGCCCGTCCGCCTTCTTCGGCAAGAAAAGGAGTATGGCCGTAGAGGCACTGTATAGTTGTTAGAATCATAATGTGATTAAAGACAACAGCTCCGCTCACCTCATAAAGAATAACAGCAACACTCCACCAGTCACATCTCGCATCATAAAGCTCGCCCCGGACGACTTCGGGCGCCATATACTGGCTGGTTCCAACAACGCTGCGGGCAAGGGTACGATTGCCGTTCCGATTACGCCAGTTAAGGATCCCCTCGTCCGAGCCAGAAGACTTCTTCTCATGTTTATCCTTGCCACCCATAACAACATGAGCAAGCTGCATGGCGACCGCCACTGTCCGGCCATCTTTTTTGTCAATAGCATCTCCTTCAACGTTGATGCCAAGCTTAGTGAGCAAAGAGTATCTATGATTGTTATAAAACGATTGGTCGTGAGACCAATGTCCGTCAAATGCTAGGCCGAAATCGGAAATTTTCAGGTGACCAGAAGCAGAGATCAAGAAGTTGTCTGGCTTGATATCACGGTGGATCCATCGTAACCTATGAGCCTCTTCGATGCAAAGTATCATTTCGGCAATATACCATTTTGTTACTGCCTCGGAAAGAATGTTGTCTCGGATCAGGAGTCCCAAGAAATCTCCACCAGGCATATAATCCATAATCAGGTAAAGGTTATTGGCATCTTGGAAGCTGGCAATGAGCGGCACAACCCTGTTTATCATCAGACCAATGCACCTTTGTAAACTAAGCCAGTGGCAGTACTCACCACCGTGATCCCTCCGAAGCAACAAGAAAATCTCGTTCGGCACGCAAATGTCCTTCTTGGCTGTTTCGTAGCATATCAGACTTTCGAATTACTTTCATGGCGTAAACTTCTTTTTTCTTGGGCTCGAAGAAACTGAATGGACTGGAGAAATCCTCTTTTTCACGGACAAGGCGAACAACCCCAAAGCTTCCTTTGCCAAGCACTTTCACAATTTCATACTGCGAGACCATCGGATCTGTTCCCTTTTGCTTGCGAAAGTGATTCCTGGATTTCATCACACGAACCTCACGGAGATAGTTAGTCTCACTATGAAGCCAGTCCCTACGATGTTCAACCATTTCGGCATGGGTCATGAGTGCCGAATTCTCATAAAGAACGCCTTCAAACTCTCTGAGACGCAGGGATCGTGGACTTGGACCACTTGCAAGTAATCCGTTGTAATGGGTTTCGAAGAATATTTTTGCCGCAGCCGCCTTTTCGACGGTTATGACAGCTATATATGTTAGGGTAATCCGAGATACTGTTCAATGCCGTAGCCTGAAATTCTCCAGTACATGCAGAGCAAAATCAAGAAACAAACTGAAATAAGGCTTACTTGGAATAGGTACTGGGGCAATCATAACCTCTTGCGCCACCTCTGAAATGGGCATCAAGCTATTGTTCACAATCGTCTCTTCCGCCACCTGCTGTTTTGTTACCGCCGCCTTCTTGTTTTCGGTATTTGACGAGTGCCCCGACAGCATCTTCCCAGCGGAGAACTTGGAGTCCAAACTCGTCATGCCTGTGGAATTCGTTCTGGCCGGGGCAGACTGCTTGCCGGCGCTATTCCCGCTTGTCTCCCCGCTCGTTGAAGGCGAGACTTCTGGTGTAAGCTCCATCACCCCCTTCTCAAGTGAGAGGCTGGGTCGGCTCTTGGGCGAGCGTATGACAACGGTTGGTGGCTGTATAGAAGGACGCATATTGTTAAACGTCATCGACACCTTCTTCGCCAGTTCTCTCGCGAGTTCCACATTGCCTATTTGGGGGGTTATAGGAGGTGAGGATTCAAGATTGCTTGCGCTTGAAGCTAAAATTGTCAGCTCTTCCATGGAATATCTGGGGACGAGCAAGTCTTGCCTGAATGGGGGCTGTTCGCAGACAGACTTGTGGGACTCTTACCACTGTTTGTCAGGGAGCGTAGAACAGAGAGTATCTTCGAGCCATGGCGACGGATTTTCGATTGCCGTGGGCTGCTTTCCTTGCTGGGGGATATAAGAGTATTCGATCGACGGTCTAGAGGTTCTTCGGTTTCGTCTTCATAAATGATGAAGTCGGCAGGACTATCGCCCTGGCTGCGAGTTCGCTTCATTCCTAGAGTTTAAGAACGTGATAAACTATAAACACTGGAATAGAGATGGAATAAAGAGTGTACGTCTTGGATTAAGAGATTTGCCATAAAATGGCACTCATCTTGATTAGCAGCAAGGACATCATGCGCAAACTGAAGGTCGATATTGATGTCGCTCATGTAACCCGGGCGTGCCTTCCTTCCAGACAACATTTACAGTCACTGTTGATACAATAGTCAAGTCACTTCCACCTTGAAGTCATCAGGGACCATCCATATTTTAATGACGACGTCAATTGAAATTGAACTGCTCTACGTATTGAAAATGGAGCAAACAAAATTCTGTAAAAAACAAAGATGATTTTTGGATAAAAACGCCATATTATGCACAAACCCCATCATCCCATGAGCATTCCCCCCCCATCCACAAAGTCTATGAAGACCTGGGCCATAACCACTGCTCAGGTCGGGGATAGATGCAAAATACACCACGCCGACTAGGCGCTCGGAACTAAAAAAAAATAAAAAGGCCCCTGGAATACGTTGCACCAGCGCCATTATCGAGTTTTACATTAGTGGCAAGAGATCCAATTATCTGGGATCATCTCTGAAAAGGCATATGACTGATCAACTGTCCACGGCCGCCTTTTGAAGTACGGTCGTCTACTTGATCTCCAACATCTTGACGTCAAAGACAAGAGTGCTGTTGGCTGGGATGCCTGGCAGCGACTTGGATCCGTATGCCAAGTTTGCGGGGACGGTGAGACGTCGCTCACCACCAACCTGCATGCCGGCAATACCAAAGTCCCAGCCCTGGATCACCTCACCAGCACCGAGCTTGAAGCTGAATGGCTTGCCCTTCTTGTTGGCATCGAAGACCTTGCCATCAGTGAGCTTTCCGATGTAGCGCATGCCAACACGGTCACCCTTCTTGGCGGCTGGTCCGGAACCAATCTTCTTGTCGTCAACCTTAACACCCTTAACAGTCCTGACGCCGAGCGCGGCCTTGCCAGCGGCAGGCTTTGGGGCCTCAGAGCCAGTTGGGCCCTGCTCGAGGTTCTTTGCGAACTGGACCTTCTTGGCGTCCTTGTCGGAGGCGGCAGCCTCGGAAGCAATGGCCTCTCCCTTGTTGTTCTTGAGCTTCTTCTGCTGCTTCTTGCTCAGCTTAGCGTCGCCGTTGGTGCCGGTCTTCTCCATGATCTCGTCAAGAGTCTCGGCGGGCTCCTCAGCAGCGCGCTTGTTCTTGCCCTTCTTATCGGCCTTGGTGACAAGCTCAGGGACCTCATCATCCTCAAGCTCGAGAATGCGGGGGTCCTCAAGAGTATCCAACTCGTCGCTCTCCTCATCGTCGTCAAGGAGCTCATCCTCATCGGGGGACAGGTCGTAGTCCTCATCATCCTCCTCATCGTCCTCCTCGGAGTCGTAGACGTTGTGGTGGTGGTTGTGTCCATCATCATCAGCGATGAGGTAGTTTCCGGTAAGGTGGATGGAGTGGGTTCCGGTAACCTTGAAGAAAACACGCTCATCCTCTCCAATGGTGATATCGATAGTTTGCTGGAAGTTCTTCTCGGCGTCCAATGTGCAGATAACGAACTCCTCAATCTCCATATCCTCCTCATCATCCTCATCGGAGTCCTCCTCATCATCATCCTCAAGGGCGGCCTTGGACTTGCCCTTCAGCTTCTTGGGCTCATCCTCCATATCCTCATCGGAATCATCCTTGTCAATGGAAGCCAAAAGCTCCTCAAGAGCAGCCTGCTTGCGGGCCTTCTTGGACTTGGCGGGGTCGCTTGGTCCGGCCTCCTCATCCTCTTCCGAATCGTCCTCCTCGGAATCCGGTCCGGAAAGCAGAGCACGCATGTACTCATCATCGTCATCCTCCTCCGAATCCTCATCCTCGTCCTCGAGAGGGCCAATTGGCTGGCGGATCAGCTTGAGAGTTGCGCGTGCAACGGTGCTGCCCTCAGATGCCTCAGTGTCGATTGGTGCGCTTGGGTCAATCGCAGCCATGGTAATGCGGAACTGAGGATAGACAGTTAGTTTGGCGGCTTAAGGTACGGGAAAGCCATGGGCGTAGCTCGCATAGAGCGCAAACAACGGCGCATAGCTTATTTTGGGTATCAACTTACAGTCGCTGGGAAATCTGGGACCGCTGGGATGATCTCATCGCCACATGGCACCTCAAGGCCGTAAAAGGCAACCTGGAAACAAAAATTAGCTTCTCTTCGCTGGAACCAAAGATCAAACCAAAGAAGTCTTCGGGTGTTGATCTGAGACAATGGAGAATACGCACTGGAGTAAGGGAAGGCATTTTGTAAAACGGAAATGTGAAGTGAGGTAGTGGGTGGTGAAGAATTGAAGTCTATCGTGAAAATAGAACTTTAGAGATGACGGGGGAGAGAAGAGGTGAGGGAAGGAAGAGGAAGGGTCTTAACGAGCCTCGAAAACTTTCTGGAGAACAATTTTTGAGAGGCTCCGGCGCTAAGATAGCCCGATAAGGCTGGTAACCAGGCAACGGTCATGTGATTATCCACTATTTGGCCCCGCAGAGTCTGGATTTGGGAATTTTTTGTACCGCGGGTGAAAGTATCATTTTTAGTATCAAAGAGAATTCTGAAAATTCTTTCTTTTATTTTTGGTCCATTGCCCTGTCTAAACTGCTATGAACAGGATCATATGACAGCGTTAAGAAGTAAACACAACTGAAAACAGCCACCACGTACAGCATTTTGCCTCAAGAAAATTGCGTCTATGACCAGGAGACAACAAGAAACGACTAGAGCAAGCTATGGGGCATCCTGGAGAAATGGGCCCCATAATGTTTATAATAGTACGCAATGGAAAAAATTGCGTAATCATGTCTACCTAGTAACCTTCTGCAAAAACATATCCTCAATAGTAGAATTGTATGGAAACGAAAGCCCACATGTTTTTATATACATCAGCCTGTATTAAATATTAACAGAAAAATTCACAAGTCTTCATGCTGACACAAAACAAATGTGGGCGAGTTAACAGTAATGTGGACGAGAATAAAATTTAACTGGGTATCATAATTTGTATCATAAGCTCAAGTCTAAAAGTCGAAGTCAATGCTCCCAACCCCACGCTCCGAAACAGCCTCCTGGACGTGCTTCTTTATCCCATCCAGTGCTTCTTTCCATCCCTTCTCCCCTATTTCTGTCTGAAACCCATCGCCACCAGAATCATCGATTAGCCATACCATCCACTTTACAACAGACACGGCTTTGGCCATGTCCTTCTCATCCAGCACCACCCGTCTCAGGTACCGTTCCATAGCTTTAACATCGTCCACGTGTGGACCTTCGTTTCGGAACTCGGTGTACCACTGACTGATGGTTTGTCGTAAGTCAGGTAAGACTGAGATGTCTGCGGTAGTAAAGGTTGGCTTTAGAGGTCGCGGTGGTAGTTGTAATTTCCGCTGGAACTGAGGGAGCTCTGGTGGTTTCTTCTTGGCTCTATTCGGTGCAACAAGGCCAGATCGGGCGACAAGCCGAGCTCTCTTGTGCTCCGCAATGATTTCATCACGCATGTCTTCCGGAATGGCAGCCAGAAACTCTGGGTCAATGGCATCTGCATCGTTGGCAATATCGCCAGGCCGTGTACTCGAGTCGCCTTTTCGACCAGTGAAAAAATTTGATTGAACCAGAGTTGAGCTTGAGGTGCCCTTGCTAACTCGGCTTTTCACTGATTGCTTTTTGGTCGGAGTCGTTGGCTTCTTGCCTAGATTTGACTTGCCTGTCTTACGTGGCGATAGGGACGCGATCCTTTGTTGGGGTAGGCCGCCACGATTGGCCCCATAGGAGGCCAAAACCTCAGCTTTAACATCTTCAGGTAGTGATTCAAAGACTTCTGGGTCCAACTGAGACGGAAGAGGGTTAATCGACGGGGAGTTTGGCTCCGGAGTTGGCGTCTTGGATCGCGACTCCAATCCAGGGCGTTGGGAATTGCTCCATGGAGAAGCCCGTGAGGGTGTATTGCCTTTCCTCTGGGCCAGTAGTTTTGATCGAATATCCAAAGGTAACTCAGCCAGCACTGCTGGGTCAACTTGAGTGGGAAGAATAAACTGAGTACCAGTCAGGTTAAGAGGCTTAACAGCACTTGGATCGGCAGCATTTGCTCTGGAAATGGCTGCGGCTGGATGGACTGGTGCTCCTCTTCTTGGTTTCAGCGGGCTGTCAGGGTCGATATCTTCAATATCCGCACCAGATCGATTCGGTGTTGGCTTAGACTTCCGAGGTGTTTCTGGATCATCTATAGGGTCTGAAATCTCAGGGCGCGGTGGCCTCGGGACTGGAGGTTTTGGGAATGAGAGCGTTCTTTGGCTGCCATCAGGGCGACCATCCACCGAATGCTTCATGGGTTCTAGCTTCGTCATCTGCACCCCGAGTCCTCTTAGCTCCCCAGGAGAAAACCCAAATGAACGGAGGACTGAGATTGCTTCTTTGGCGAGGATTTCGACCGCATTTGTAGCGACGCCTAAAGTAACGCTCTTGTTGAAAACATCGCATTTTCCGTGGCCTAGGTGCTTCGCAGGATCTAAGGGAGAATCTGCTGACTTCCGCATAATCTTCATAGTGAGTTGTCGTCCTTTAACTGCCTCATTTATGAGACGTTTTTGTAATTCACCACAGAGGTTCTTCACGAACTCCTCCGCTTCTGGTTGATTGATGAATCGAATTCCCCAGTTGACCTCCGCCGAAACAGACTTTCGAGTAATTAGATCCCCAACCTCAGTGTGGTCAATACCACGTGAATAATCCCATAACTTTTCGCCGGTTTTGGGTCCCAGAACCGTCATAAGCCTTTCTTTTGTGGAATTTCGCACATCTTTGACGAACTTGATGCCAATTTCCTCGAGTTTCCCACCAATACTGTAAGCCACACCAGGTAGATTTTGAACCGTAAGCTCGCCAATAAAATCTAGAACTTCCTCTGGCTTGATCTGATATTGGCCCGCTGGTTTTGCCTTGCGAAGCGCAACTTTCGCAAGTAGGATATTGGACCCAATACCAACAGAGACGGCGCAGTTTGTAGCATCTTTGATCTTCCGGCGAACTGTATGACCAATTTCATCCGCCTTTTCCTGCTCTTGTTGTATGTGTTCTTGGCTCCCACCAATACCATTAGTCCCATTGACAGAAAGGCACAATGTTGAAATGTCGACTAAAGCCTCGTCGATGCTTACACTTTGAACCACACCTCCTATGCTGAGAATAGCTTCATAGAATTTCTTGCTGGCGTCTTCGTATGCAGGGAAGTCGTACGGTAGAACCTTTATGTCTGGACATAGCTTCTGTGCCTGCTTCATCCACATGCCATTTTTAACGCCGAACTCTCGTGCAGGGTAATTGCAACTCGCTATTTCAGACCCACTCCCAGTACCATGTGCTACAACTGCTGGTTTATCGACGTATTCCGGGGCACTCAGAAGAGATACTGCACAGAAAAAGCTATCAAAATCCACATGCATCACATACCGTCGAGAACCAGGTTTCCGTTTCAGCCTATTCTTTTGGGATAGTGATTGTTCCGTGGCCATCTGCTGGAATTTTGATTTGAGTTCGGCTTTCCACGTTGATAAATGATGAAGTCTTGATTCCGAGTAGAACTGTTTTAAGAAATCGGGATTTGCAGTAGACGATTGTCTGATCTTTGGGTCAGATAAGAGTATGGCGTTGTGCTCTTCTGCTGTGATTGGTTTATCTCCTATGGTGGCCAGAGAAGTCTCAATAGATTTTGATCTCGTTCGCCCTCGAGGAGAGGCCAAGGCACTGGTGGATTCTCGGACTTCGGTGGTTTCATTGTCAATTTGTGCCTCTGCATCGGCCAACGGAGACTGTTCCGTTGGTTCGATCTTTGCGGATTCCAAATCCAGGATACTCGAACCTGCAGCATTCAAAGCATCTTCTAATGAAGACGTAAGCTCAAAACTGTCTGTATTAGAGGGCTTAAATTCATCATCGGGATCGTCTGTGCCTTCATTGCCGTTGGGTTTGGTGCGAGTAACATGCGAACGATAATGAGAACTCTGGGAGTGCGTGTAAGTCGGCTCCGCACCTTCACTTGTCCGCCTCGTACTTTTAACACCCAGTACCTCCTCCTCATCGTCAATCTCATCCGCAATATTCTTAACTTGGCTGTTATACCAGCTAGTCTTCGTTTGTTCCATATAACCCTTCTGCCTGGATTCCACTTTGTTCACAACCCTTCCCTGTTCAAACCCGAGCGTTTTTTGGCCCACTCCTTCATCTATGACTTTATAGCTCTGCCATGGTAGCACCTTACCATTGGCGACACTATCCACTATCCATGCTGGCTTGACGATCCTGTAATTTCGAAACTCGATCGCTTTCTTCGGCGTCAAGTTCGCAGCAATAATATGAGTTACCGTCGTCTTTCCATCAAGATACTGCATAAAGCCGCCCCCATGAGTGACAATTAACTTGTGTAAATCGTTCAGTGAGGGCTGCGTATAGCCGTTCACATGTGCCACTATGCCTCTGAAGATTGGTGGCTTATCAGGAGAAGCCGCCTTAAGGTCGGCATCAAGATTTTGAAGCTTGAGCTTCTTGCGGCGGAAGTAGTCGGAAAATCCACCAAATTCCGAGCCTGTGTACTCCTCGCCTTCTTCACTCTCAAAGGTATGCGATGTGATGCGTTTATGCGTCAACTTGGAGTTCTTCTCCAGTCTGGAACCCATCATGGGCCTGCAAACCCTCAAGTCATCGCCTTGGTAATTTGCGGACTTTGCTCTGTTTATATCTCCCTGTGCATGTGAGATAGCTTGTAAATTGTTCTTAAGTTGGAATAAGTCCTATTGCCACTTGAGGTTGGCGTCGGTAGACGCGATGGAAACACGCAGTCACATGATTGATTACGTCACAAGGCTTTACTGTTCAAATATAAGGAGGATTGAATGTCTGCCTCTGAATTCAAAAAGTAGATGGAATCGGCTGCTAATGGTTTCAGTGCAAATGGAAAGGTATAGATAGAATTAAAATTACGTGCACTGTTTTATTCGGTTATAAATCACAACAATCAACGGACTAAAGCGTCCCAAACACCAACCAAACTGATCATGATATCTTTCCATATAGCTACATGAAGAGGTAATAAACCTGTGATATTTGCCCTGGTATGTAAAAGTCGGCGATATTGTCTTGCCAACCCATCCGTACATCCAACGCCCCAGACCATGCCCTGTTCCAATTGCCCAACGCCATGAACGGTTGCTTTCATTCAAAACCCATACCTGCACCATTAACACTACCTCGGCATGAACTGAGCCCTCAAAGCCAACAGCTGGTTCCTCTCTGCAGGTGCCAACTGATCGATCACCTCTTGCGGCATGGTCAGGACTTGCTGAATTAAAGCATCGGCATCTGGCTGCCCAGCTGCTGCTGGAGGTGGCTGCTGTTGGTAAGTCTGTTGTGGAGGTGGCGGGTATGGCATGCCATGGGTGGGCGGAGTGCCCATTTGTCCCGGGGCTGGGTATCCACTTGGGGGCGCATATCCTCCGCCTGAAGAAGATGGGTATTGCCCCTGAGGGGTTGGGGCCTGAGCTGGAGCCGCGCCTCCTTGGGGTGGTGCACCTGCAGCGTCCACCACAGAAGCGAGAGAATCGGTACTGACGAGTCCCATGAGCAGCAAAGCCTGGAATATCGCGTAAGAGAGCTGAGGGGCTTGGCGGAGAAGTTCGATGGCTTTGCCTTGGTCTGTCGTGACGAGAGATTTCATCTGGGAAAGGACATCTAGGAGCTGAGATGGCGGAAGTGTATTGAGCGTGCGGGAAATCGAGTCTGGGCATGTGAGCCCCGGAGGAAGATCGATACCCTGGGGCAGTGGAGGCAAAGTGCTTGAGCCATTTGGTGGAGCCATGCCTGGAGGGGGGATGGGAACTCCGTTCAGGGGGAGGGGAGGGTGTTGATAGCCCGTTGGGGCAGACTAGAACAATGATCAGTATGTGATCCATGTATGATTCGAATGAAGCCTTACTGTCTCGTCTTCTGCGCCGTCGTTGGAGAAGTCGACTCGAAGCTTGCGGTTCATGATTTCGTAGTCATTGAGATTGCGCACTGCCGAGGCCGCAGAGTCTGGTGGAACGGGCGTTAGTGACTATTCATCTTCAAAGACAGATGCTACCAACCTGAATCTGGGTATTCTGCGAATCCGAAACCTTTGGGGCGGCCAGTTTCGCGATCATACACCAGCCTGAAGTTAACAACTTTGCCCGCGCTGCTGAATATGTCTATTATCTGCTCTTCTGTGAGGCCTGTTTATAGTCTTAGCGGATGCGATTCACAAAACAGGCATGCGACCATACCGTATGGAATGTTGCCCACGAATACGGACTTTGACGGTGGCTTCGTTGACATAGTGGCGGTTTAAGTCAAGGACTCTGGAAAGGCTGCCTTCTGCTTTCTGGGCTTTGATTTCTTTGATATAACTGAGACCACAGGAACTGCACGGCCTTCAATCAAACACAACGGCCAATTCAATGCTTTGACGAAGTTGATCTTCACGTTCACCTCATGCGCAAAGGTTGGAGGAGACGGGACGAGATGGAGTATATCTGCAATATCTCTCACTATATGAAGACGATTCGCCTTTACAGATTCCAAGCAATACCTCAGTCCCAGCTCCAAAAGTGATGAAATGAGTAAAGGGATTGAGAATGACCGTAAGTTCTTCCTCAACAATGCATAAAGACCTGGTTCCGTCCCTCTTGTCTGTATCCTTGACAACTTTTGTGGTAGCTAGCTCAGATTCCGAGATGCGAAAAGGGCGCTAGTACGTAACGGGACAGTACCATCGACATCTCGAACAATTCTCCAGCAACGCTCAATCACATCCAGTGTCCGGTCACCAATTTCCCACAACACCTTCTCCAATACGCAACTATGTCGCTTCCTCCAAATGCCCGTGATGCTTGGTCGCAGCTCACCAAGATGGCGCAGAATGCGCAAAAGAAGGGCGGAGCCCCCGGCCCAAAGGGTGCAGGAGCTGGACTTGGACTTCTGATTGTGTTAGGAGGCGGAGCTATGCTCGCAAACAATGCGCTTTTCAACGTTGACGGTGGTCACCGTGCTATCAAGTACACGAGATTGGGCGGTGTGAAGCAGGAGATTTACGCTGAAGGTCAGTGAGGTCCAGCCGGTGATGCTTATGAAGCTATGAAGTTGAGTATCCGAGCACGCGCTGACTTTCCGATTCTGTATAGGAACACACATTAAGATCCCATGGTTCGAGACTCCGATAGATTACGATGTCCGCGCGAAGCCGAGAAACGTTGGGTCCCTTACCGGCACAAAGGATCTTCAAATGGTCAACATCACCTGCCGTGTGCTTTCCAGGCCAAGAGTCGAGGCTCTCCCCCAGATCTACCGGACATTAGGCACGGATTACGACGAGAGAGTCCTTCCCTCTATCGTCAACGAGGTGTTGAAGAGTGTTGTGGCACAGTTCAACGCGTCGCAGCTGATCACCCAGCGTGAGAACGTTGCCCGTCTCGTCAGAGAGAACTTGTCCATCAGAGCCGCCAAGTTCAACATCATGCTTGATGATGTTTCCCTCACTGTATGTCATACTCTTCTTCCTTCGTCTACATTTCTATACTGACTAAACCTAGCACCTCGCCTTCTCTCCCGAGTTCACTGCCGCCGTCGAGGCCAAGCAGGTCGCCCAACAAGAAGCCCAGCGTGCTGCCTTCGTTGTCGACAAGGCCCGCCAAGAGAAGCAGGCCATGGTTGTCCGCGCCCAGGGTGAGGCACGTTCCGCCGAGCTGATCGGAGATGCCATCAAGAAGAGCCGCTCGTACGTCGACCTGAAGAGAATCGAGAACGCACGCGCGATTGCTACGATCCTACAAGAGGCTGGAGGCAAGAACAAGGTGTACCTGGATTCCGAGGGATTGGGGCTGAATGTTACTGAGGGTTACGAGGACAAGACGAAGAAGTAATGTGCGAGCGGAAGGGAAATCTCCACTGTATTCTAGCGCTTGCTGTATAAATATCAAAATGTATAAGACTTGTCAGTTGGTCAAGAAGCCGCTCTATTATAATCGACTATTATCTGTTCATATTCGCCGAAGGTCGGCCGTTGGATACGTTCATGGAAGCTTGATATGCCAGTGTGCTCACTCCTTCACCCCTTCCTGTGTAGTCCAACGTCCATTTACCATCCAGCCGTACCTCCCCCATGCAAAACACCTTAGTTACCGCCGCGAAGAGCAAGGACGAGATGCAATGTTGCGCCGCCCTCTAGGTTGTATTCGGTAGCCGTCTTGTCGTCAACCCTATCATTATATTGTCAGCATATTCTCTGCAGTGCCACTCAATCCAGGATTCATACATTTGCTTGCCTCCGTAAATCAGACGCTGTTGCGCAGGTGGGATGCCCTCCTTCTCCTCGACCTTTTCCTTAATCTGGGAGACCTTTGGGACAGTGTTAGCTATGTGGAAGTGCAAGAAACGGCGCTAGAACCGCCCTATAGTGTCTATGGGGAGAGGCATGGGACAAAATAGTACCTTGTAGTCGTTTTCGATATCTAACTCGATCTCCTTCCCCGTGAGCGTCCTGACCCTGCACCATGTGTTAGTTGAGCCCTTGACTCCTACACCCTTCCAGCGCATATCTTCGGACTTACTTGATTAACATCTTGGGCGAGAGGTATGTGCGATACGGCTGGTAGTGTAGTTGAACGGGTTGCGAAGATCTGAGCGGGGAATGCCTTGTGGGAGAGAGCAGCAGGCTGACAATAATCCACAGCGAGGCTGCCGAGAGGTGGTGCGGGACCCCACAGGAGGTACTCTGTACTTCTTCGCGGTTAAAGTTGTAAGCGCCGAGATGGGACTTATGACGATTTGATGTTGTCAAATTGTTGCCGTAGATAAACGTGGAGCACGTCTTGATGCAAAACTACGAGCAGAGGGAATATTTATAAGGCGTAGAATCCAAAATTGCTCTTTACTTACAATTTGTGAACAAGGCAAGAGCAGAGGCTCCGAGGTGGTTCGATGTTTCGGTGGAAAGCACCCCCTCCGCGTTTAATATAGCTCCCCGCGGGGTATAGACGTCACCTCCTCGATGTGACACGGGGTTTCGAAATAGCTCTCAAGTGTTCCTGCATATAAACTACATACAATTCACAATAACTATCCCATTCTAATTCCAAGTCAACGATCAAGCTTATCGCGTGCCCACTCAATTGTGAAACCTCAAGTCCATAGCTTTCATATAGCTATCTCACCCCCGGTTACGCTGCACCGGCACAAACCACCGGCAATACAATGTTCAAACGTGTTACAAGGAGGCTGAGCAGGTCCTCGGCAGACTCAGAGGACCATGCTCCGCGAGACATAAACAAGAGTCTTATGTCGAACAAACCACTTTTGGTTATTGCAGCTTCCACGGCGACCTTCGACAAAGCTATTATCCAGCGATGGAAAGACGAAGGCTTCGACGTGCGTTATGAGCACGTACATGGAGAATCTCGCTCTAGCACCTTCGCAGTAGAAGCTCATGGTGACTCTTTAGAGTCAGGAGAGAGTTATGCAATCGTCTGTCGTCACCTCCCTTTATAACCTCTGCTCTATCTCAAACCACATACTGTCGCTAACATACAATAGGTAGCATACGACCAAGCTGCCTCTGTCTTGATGAGCAAGATGCTTGAATCTCGAGGCAAACTTTGTGCCCTCGTAGCATTCTACCCCTCCACACTCCCGGATCCTACCTCCATCCCGCCCAAGAACCTTCGCGTCCAGGTCCATCTCGCTGGCAACCAACCATTCGCACCCAAATATCCCCACTTCACCTACGAAGGAGCCCATCCTGGCTTCGATGAGCTTGAGAACTCCACATTCAATCGCATTGCCTCAGGTCTGGCATGGAGCAGAGCATTGGATTGTGTAAGGCGAGGATTCGGTATCGATGTTGACTTAGAGGGTATATGGGAACGCCATCTCGCTCGTAAGATCCCACCTCATCTGCTCAGGCTTTTGCTCTTCACTAATACCAAATTTCTAGATGAATTCGTCACCCGCGATGCCGTCTCCACGATAGGAACAATGACCTCCCACCCTTCCGTGGTCCACATCCCCACCCTAACAGGCGGCGTAGGCCATCGCGAGCTCCTCCGGTTTTACGATGAGTTTTTCATCCCGTCTAACCCGGCCAACATGCGCACTACTCTCCTCTCCCGCACCGTCGGCTCTGACAAGATCATCGACGAGATGTTGATTTCTTTCACGCATACCGAGGAGATCCCATGGATATTACCAGGGGTTCCGGCCACGGGGAAGTATATCGAGGTTGTGCTTGTAAGTGTGGTTAAGATAATTGGCGGGAAACTGGAGTCCGAAAGGCTCCATTGGGATCAGGCAAGCGTGCTGGTCCAGGCTGGGCTGTTAGATGCGAGGTTGGGCGCGGTAGGACTGGGTGAAGGCGGTGTCAGGAGACTGCCGATTGTTGGTGGTGAGGGGGCCCGGGTAGCGCTGGAGGGAACAGAGGGATCAGTGGCATTGAATGAGTTGATTCCTGAATGGTAACCGACGGGGACGGTTCTGGCATAGATTGGCTAACATTGGGACGGAAATAGATTATTGATGAGACTCACGATTTACATCTAATATGGCACAAGATAGCACAGAAATGTAACTGTTGACATTCACTGCAATGATTAGGGGGATTATACAAGTATTCATGGTAACAGTTATCAACTTTCGTATTAGCCTTCATCGTATCTATGGTATCTATCGTCCAGCAATCAAACTCCTTTATACATGCCCACCCCTTCGACATGCATATATACCCCACTCTTGTACTCCTTTGTGATGTATGCGCGCAAATGCTTCCACATGAATATAACCCAATCTAACGACCCAAACGCCCCAGACAATGCAAAAACAGAACAGAAAAACTACGCCCGACGAGGCCTCTTAGGCGTCATGAACGGATCCGTAGGTGGTGGGCGTCTGAAAATCTTCTTCGGTTGAGGCTTGATCACGCCAGCACTCTTCGGTTGCTCAGCAACTCCATTCGGCGACGACTGCCTCGAGCGCGCAGGTGGACTGGCACTCTTTCTCTCTTGCAACCTAGCTTCCCACTCCTCTGGCGGGACATCGGTCGTGCGCTTCGTCGCTGGCTTGACTGGGGAAGGGCGGTAGGTGTATGGGTCAGCGTAATCGTTGCCGTGTAGCTTGCGTTTCGCCGTCGCGTTGAGCTGGCGCTCATGGTACTCGCCGAAGAGCTTTTCGATATCGTCCTCGTCGTGTACAGGAGCTGTGTGGGTGTCTTCAGAGGGAGCGCCGAAGTCGAGGACTTGAGCGGGTGCAAGGTAGGGTTCTTGCTCTTGGACGACTGGTGGCTTCCTTGAGCCAGCCTTGATGGCTCGAAGGCGGGCCTCGCGCTCTTTCATAGCTGAGCTTTGAGTGGGGAAAGCACTAGCGGCCGGGGAGTTGCGCGGGCTGAGCTTCCTCTTCTCTTCTTCGGCAGCCTTGCGGTACTCGTTGACCATGCCAGCTGGGGCATGTCTGATTTGACTCCGATAGTCAGGAACCTTCACCTGCCCCTGTTTACGAGCAGCAATAGCCATGGCGGCTTCGCGTCTGGCTTTCTGGACGATATTGACTCGCTTCTTGACGCCCGTGGCTGCATACCCAATAGCGGACACCGAGGGAAGTCGACGGCCGGGAGCGCCAATACGGTTCCCAGACCTGCCGCCGCGACCGACGATTGGTACTCCGCCATCGTTTGCTCGCATGCGTGAGTCTCTTGGCGGTTTGGGCATGAATCGAGCCTCGACTTTCTTGCTGAGGTTGTTTGTCTGCTCCTTCTTGATACCGGCCAATGCCTGTCGGAGTTTCTCTTTATCGTGTTCGATTTTGGCCTTCTGTTCGGCCATGTACTGCCTATAGACGGCAGGCCAGTCTGCAGGATTGCTTGGGCGGTAGTTCTTTTCACGCCAGTTCTCAACATCTCGCTGGATAAATCTTTCCCACAGTTCAACGGTTTCGCCGACAATTTGAGGAGACGCAAGCTCGATTTGTCTGAGCTGCTCGGGGATTTTTATTCTTGCCAGGATTGGCTTGACAATTTCGTATGGCATGCGGCCAACATCGTATATATCTATGTTTTCTTAGTCGGTGGAGACTGCTGTCGTCATTTAAAGCATACCTTTGATATTTCTTATAGCTGCTCTCTCACACATTCGCTGGAGGCTGAAAGGGTCTGAATGGGCGCTCTTCTCTTCTTCGTTAGAAGCCATGGTTTAGATTTGAGTTTAGTATGTTGGTTCGAGAGTAAAAGCCCGGGCAATGTGCCTTGGTAGATTGGTGTATTCAAGAAGTGATTGATGAGGAAAGTGATTGCGCAAGATGTGCAAGAAGCTATGAGCTAGTAACGGCCTGCTGAGATAAATAATTCAACGAGGCAAGTAGGAACTTATATTCACAAGATAGCCGGTCCATGGTGGTAATATAGTCAATAGGTAGGCTAAGCATTGTAGTGGCATGTTCAAATAGACCACAATAGGAATCTCGAGGCTGAGGGTCCTCTACTAGTAAGGCACGAGTACCTGTGCGGTCTGTGCTGACTCCATATCTGTGGCTCTAAACTAGTTTCGTCAAAAGCTCCCAAGTTTCCTCTCAGCCTTGCGACTTGGCCTGCCGCTTCTCCAGATTAGCACTGTAGCGACCTCACTTTAACCTCACTTAATTGTCACGATAACGAGTATCGAAGTACACCCACGAGTTCGAATTGACCAATATAGCATCAATTCCTTAGACCTACCTAGGTCAAACTCACCAACAATGGCCTCCTTCCAGCTCCTCGGCCAACGCGAAGAAGACGAACTCCACAAAACCCGCATCCTCAACATCGAAGAGAAGCCCTTCAAGCGCATCACCAAACGCCTCCTCGCCCCCGGCGCCCTCATCTCC
>JPJZ01001143.1:0-14912 GCA_000750815.1 Pseudogymnoascus sp. VKM F-4516 (FW-969) | reverse complement strand
CCGAGGGGGTGGGGGAGGGGATGGTATGAGAAGGAAAGGGAGAAGGGTAGTGTCGTCGACGAGTTGTAGGGGCGTGGTTGGGGGGGTTGCGGATTGGTGTTTAGCGATGATGGAGCATTCGGGAGTCTGGGATATGGACTTGCGGCGTTTTGATAGCGTGCATGAGTGAGAGGCAAATTGTATTTTTAATAGTGTAATATGACAAAGCTGCCAGAAATTCCATTGGTATCATATATTCGTTTATGTACAAGAACAGTAGCACCCTGCACGTGCAATCGAGGCCACATATTCCCACTTCACGCATTACATTACTGCAATGTGAATTCGAAATATATAAACATTTTGTTAAATAATCTCACACTCTATCATCTATATAGCAGCGAGCGATAAAAAAAATTAAAGTTAAATGACATGAAAAGTAGATAATGGCGCCCAATCCCTTTCAACTTAGTTGCAGGGGTAGTTTGGCGTTTTGGGTTCGTCGTTGTACACTTTATTCCAGTTATGAAACGCCTCGCTCGCGCTGCAAACGGGGATCTGAATGCCGCCTGGCGCAAGGATTCCGTCGTTTCCAAACAGCCCCATAGTTTTCGGATCTTTGAAATCAGGCTTGTAGCCGTTCTTCTTATCGTTCGCATTATATGTGTTGACCGAGCTAGAGAAGAACTGATGTTAGCGGGTTCGTTTCTGTTTTGCCTGGGGGAATCAGCTCACCCTTCAACAAACTTTGCTAATGTGAGCTTAGCCCATTTTGTCCCATCGAGGTCGTCGAGGCCAGGTGGAGTGGTAAAAAGGTTCCGCTCGTCAGATGTGCTGGGATATACCGCAGGTTCATAGGCCAAGCCGAACAATTGCACAAGGTAGTACATATTGTCTTTATAGCAATGGCACGTCTTCTGGGCCGCATCGGTTGTCATGTAAGTGGATAGACCGCCGCTAGGGAAGCCAGGGACCTGATCAGGACATCCATCTCCCGCCTTACAGGCGGTCTCCGAATCCAAGACGAAGACCCCGCTGGGGTTGCGGGGCTTGTCACCCTGATCATCCGACCATGACATTGGGATCAGCCTAGCGTATATGGGCTCCTCGGTGTGCTTCTTCATTTCATAGGCACCCTTTCCTTGTGCATGTACAAATCCGCCAGTGCCAATCAGACTCTTGAGGCGCGTAATAGATTCGTCCTTCCCATCGAAGGTGGCGAGATTCAAGGCATCCATACCTTTGAGCCACGAGGCGGTCATGTTCTTCAATTGATCCGGAATGGTCGCTTCACCATCGAGTTCTTCAGGACTGCAAAAGTGTCAGTTATAAGATGTATAATAGAAGAGGCATCAATAAGAAAGTGGGCAAATATGGGGTGCAAGATGACTCCCCCTCTCCAGAAAAAGAGTGCAGCACTTACTCTAACGCTTCGCCAATCTTGTCCAAGCCTACATCGGCGGCTTCTGTCACCTTGTCATATGCCTTATCGGCATCGCCATCGAAGGCTTTAGTGAGGACTATAGTTTGTCAGCCACTGTCGGCTTTATATAAAGTAGCGGAATGGTGGTATCAAAGGTGATAGGAGGCTACGAACCTTTCCCAAGGCCTGGTGCGACGGCCATGCTCCATACGTTTGTAGCAATATCGAGAATCAATTGTGCGGTCTCGTCTGTAGAGGGTGGCGGGTTAAACGTTTTGCCAATGTTGGAGATGTCATCCCATGCGTCGTCTGAGGCCGTTTCGATAGAGTTGTACAGTTCCACGTATTGCTACGCATATAGTTGTCAGCATACAAACATGATAATTTAATAAGGTATAGGGTAGGGTGACAAGGAAAGAGGAGAGATGCAAAGAGGCCTTACAGCGGATAGGTTTATCATAGAGTTAAGGATTATCCATCCAGCTGGGGCACCAGAGCATTTCACACTTCCGCCCACACCGCAGCCGTTAGCGGTGTTTAGTGCATTGCAGTCCATACTCAACGATAAATCTGTAGCGTTGAAGAAACTAGCAATCACTTGCGAAAATTGCTGCTTGTCCGCTTTGCCATCCAAACTCTTCCAATGTTTGACGGCTGCGTCAAATGCGTCAGAAGTGCCCACATTGTCCCACATAAATTTTCCGGAATTGTTTATGTCGGTGTTATCATCGGTGCAGTATTTGTGCTTCCAATCCCTGTTGCCGCTATCCGGATTGTCCTCGTCGTATTTCGTGAGGAATTCTTTCAGGTCAACGGCCCAGTTGGTTGAGCCAGCGAAGTTGTTACCAATGTATTTTTCCAGGCGGGACTTTAGAGTGCTATCAGACATATAAGCCACCCAGGTGTTGCCCCAGACCATCATGTCAGAATCACTGCTTTCGTCGTGCCATGTCTTAACGTCCTTGCCATCCCGCTTGCCTTTGCCGGTGGTGGCTGCCAGCCCGATAATGTCGTTCATCTCAGCGTTGGAAATGTAGCCAGGGGTATCTGTACACTCTCCAGCAGTAGCCCCGGATAACGGCCCAGTAAATAAGCAGTGAGGACCAGTGCAGCTGGGATCCTTCATCTCGAACGATCGGCCGTATGACGAAACACCAACGACGATCTTGCCAGAGTCAACGCCGGCCTTGGTAATCATGGATAAGGCAAGATCAGTCTCAGTGCTGTTGACGTGGGAGCGGAGGCAGTTGCCATCATCACAGCCCGGGTTAGACCACGGGTTGTCGTAGTCCCACTGACCGTGGAGATCATATGTCATGTAGACGATATAGTCTACGACCTTGGATATATCCTTGATCGGAAAGCCCTTCAGGTAATAGTAAGAAGCCGGGGCAGCAATCGACACGGTCTTGCCATCTGGCATCAGCCCCTTCATCGTTTTAAGGAAAGAAAGATAGTTGGGGCCATCTTCTTTGCTTCCAGGTGGGACCCCTGGGACACCTACATCAGGGGCTCCCGGGTACTCCCAGTCAAAGTCGGCGCCATCGAGGTTATTGGCCTTAACAAACTTGGCCACGTTATTAGCAAACAACTGACGTTGAGCGTCGGTAACACCTTGGCGGAAAATAGCGTATGAGTCCAGGGAAGTAGAGAAGGACCAGCCGCCGAAAGAGATGATCTTCTTAAATCCGGTCATGGCCTTGAAGTGATCGAAGGATTGTTGAGCAGCAGAGACGTCGACGTCGAAGTCATCGGAAATATCAGCAAAGGCGAAATGGATGACATTGAAAGAGTATCCGTTCAGGGACCTCACGTCCATATTCAAGCACTTCCGTTCGGAATTGAACGCCTCGTAGTAGCCCAAGCTTATTAATTCTTTAGGAGCGGTACCTTTGACGATATCGGTGCCGCAGTTGGAGATACAACCATTGGTATGCTTCTTGGCTGTCCCAGGGGCCCCAGATTCCGACTTGGTGATGGTGCAGAAATCAGCATCAATACCGCATTGACCCCAGATGTTGCAGCAGGCGTTTAAAGGGCAGGGATTCAACGTCGCATATTTTATACCTTTAGCTGGCTTCTTTGTACCAGGAACCTGCGGTCCACAAACGTTACCGCCGACAGGAGCAGGAAAAGGGGGTTCGCCGGTGCTAAGGCAAATAGACGACTCTCTCTGCATATCTCCACATCCGGGCCATCCCCACGTTTCCTTGTTGAAGCCTTCAATGGCCTCTTCTGTGAGTTGGTATGCGATCGCAAGTTTTTTGCAGGTATCGTCGGCCTGCACAACGTAGACATGGCAGCTTCCATCAGCGTTAGGCTTGGGCTTCAGATCGGGGAGCGTGCCAGTCGTGCAGCACACCTTTTGGCCAGCCTGAAGGCTGCCGCAGAGTTTGGGATCATCCTTGTGAAGCGCCGTGAATGCTGCTGGTGTGATACCACACTTGCCGGCTAGTTTGGTGCAGTCATCATTTTGAGCTACCGTGGTGGTTTTGCATTCAGCCCTACCAGCTAAGTTACCGCGAGCGTCGATAAGGTTCCGGGCTGGCAGCGTGCTAACCCTTTGTTGCAAGACCTTGGTATTGGTTTTTAGCGACGAGCCGAAGCCTTCTGCACATTCGGCCTTGCTCCACCCAACAACGGCCTTTTGAACGGCCGCGAGGGCAGAAAGATCACCGGGAGTGCTTGCGATAGAGGCAGCAATACCGATGGTATAATCCTCAGTGCGGTTGGCGCCACAGATCTGCATGACCTGGAAGTCACCCTTTGGTCCGTCCTTCTCAATGTCGGCAATGAATTGTTTGACGAGACTGACGGCGCCCTGGTTGTGCATCATTCCGCCCGAGTAAACACCAACGAAAGAGCCGTTCAAGTATCCAAATGATATTGTAGGCTTGGTGCTAGAGCAGTCGGCCTTGGAGAGATGCGAGACAGTGTGCTCAGCGGCCTGAACGACAGCACCAGCATCGGCGCCATTGTAGTTGCCCGACCAGGCAGACTGGACCTCAACATCAGACTCTGAGCCGACATCGCAGGTGCTGTCGTCTGCTGTAACGGTGCCAGAGCAAGCAAGGAGTTTCAGTTGTCTGTCGGGGTCGTCGATAGGGTTGTTGATGAGAAAGTCGAGAAGCATAGGCTCCTTGCATCTGGCCAATTTCTTGGTGTTGTAGTAGGCAGTCCAGTTTCCGGGGTTGACACCGGTGGAGGAGCATGCCTGGGGACAATCTTTAATGGCTGAGAGCCATTCGCCTTCAGCGCTAACGAGCGATGCAGCTCCAATGGCCACAATCGCCGCCTTAGCAATGATGGAAGAAACCATTGTTGTCTCTGCACTGATCTAGCGATAGCAAAAGGAAGACCATACCTACGGTCGTCCACCAGGTTTTATATATGAGTCTTGGATTGTCAAATCCCTTAGCCCACTGGACTTGCCGTCAGTAGAGCGGAAAGGCCGAAAGGGCAAGCCGAAAGCTAAGGCCGTTCTGACATGGTAGAACAGCTCGAAGCAGACATAGCTCGAATACCAGCCATGCCATAGCCTCGTTAATCTGCGTAGGATTCCTTCAATCCATGAATCCTTCGCGTCTAATGAATAGTTCCTACATTTCGGCAGATATGTGAAGTGTAACGTTGCGGGTATAACGCTGCTCGGAGTATAAACTATAAAATAACCTAAATCCTTCGGGATCCTTCGAGCGGACTAGTCCCCGCATCCCCAATCCTTAATGCCCCGTTTAAACTATCACTGGCTCTGGCTTTGTTGCCAAGAACATCCAGCCCCCAACTTCGCCACATAGTTCAGGAGAAAGTCCCTCCTTCCGCCCCACAATGACCCAAGGAAATTGTTGAAGCTAGCGTTGAAAGCATGTGCGTTACGGAGGGGTTCTCCGGAGTTGTTCTCTATGACTGCCCCGTTGGCGCACTTATCCGTTCCAACAGATAGACGCAAACGGGGGCCATTTGCTGGTAATATAAGCAGCAATGATCTACAGCGGTAAAAAAGCTTCATATATCATTGGCTTTACTTCCGAAAAGGGTAATCCGTGAAGCGGTCCGACCCTTGATGTGAGAACAAGGTTTAGGGGCTAGTTTTTTATTAAGCCAGCACTAATGCTGCCAAGGGCTAAGAGATGGCGGCGTAGATGATGTTCCTGGGCATTTTCTTCGGCCCTTTCAATTCAATAGCGTTAATAATAGCATCAATCCACTCCATGAAAAATTAATTGTCACCATGGGCCTCGGTAACGAAACGGTGCCAACGATCGGCGTTCATGTGGCGGAAAAGGAAGCTGTTGAAACAGACCACCGTGGGCGGCAAGCGGCCGGTCGATCGCCTGCTCAAGCAGGCCGTCAGAGCAGACCTTAGAACTCCTATACGCTCAATAGGCGGGTAGCGCGGGAAGTCGGCTGCGCCCACCGAAAAGAACCAACTCGGTTGGGTGTATTGGAGTTGCAGCTAGCGCGGCTATTTTTTGAAATGTATTGCGATCTACAATATTCAACCAAAACGAAACACATCACACATGGCGACTAGGCGGTTACAGGAAGGTCTGTAAATAACTCAGTCCGCAGGCGCGGAACGTTTCTTGGCACTTTTGAATACTGCATTGAGCGAAGTTCGAATGTGTATGCCCGGCGAACTCCGAATAACTTTACCACGAAGAAATTGCAGAGAGTTTTCGGATAGGCGGTTGTATTGAAATCATATCAAGACCATAGGAATTTATATAGAGATAAAGCAGGCCTTGTGTAGTAGACAAAGTGTAATAATGGATCATGCCGTTTTCCCGCGCACCGGAATACATGCAAATTCCAAATACAAAGCATTTTATCCTTATTAGCTCAAGTCAAGCACTTGTAGTAAGCTTTAGCCAGGACAGGTGTCCGCTTATATAGTGGATCCAATGGCCAGGCCGATCACTTTGAGCAAATAGTTTGAACCCAACGGGTAGAAACAGACGAAGCACAGAGGGACCTCATTATAGTGAATTCAGAACAACTGCGGAAGGAAATGTCCGTTATACTGAGGATTTACTGGTAATTTTATGAGGACTATTCTAGTATTTGTTCCTATTGCATGGTTGATATTCTCTTGTTGTTACGAATTGGCCACGTTGAACATCACGAAGTGATGCCAAGACCGAGGGCTGTTCGGGTTACCCGCAAGAGGGTTCGCACTTATTAAAAACCCTTCACTCAAAGCTTGTCGCTACATAATAAGCATCGAACGGTAGTGTTGTTGTACTGCAGTTTTAATTTGTATGGGTGATACGTCCGTGGCAAGACAACACCCCCATATGAAAAAACCCATGTCCAATACCTCGAGACATTCTCAGGAGCTGGATCTCAGAGTTGGCTGAGCTGTCGCGAAGGTCATTATGAGACATCGATCGAGGAGGGATAGGACTGGAGAGGAGAGAAGCTAGTGGTGATGCTGTCTCTCCTGCCTCTGCCATCTCCATTAAGACTCTGGATTAGGGGCTGCTGTCACCTGATGCGGTTATCACCGGCAGTATAAGTAAGGGGGGATCAGCAGCTCGAATAGATATAATTAATTAATAGGCGTGTTTTCTCCATAGTTGCTCACTGGTAAACAGCAATAAGCTTGTATTTACCTAAATCTTACAATTGGGGGACTCATATTGTGGAATTGGCAAATTATTGATAATGAAAATTAATCGCCATTGTGCCACCTCTGACGCACTCGTGCATGCAGGATTGAAGAGAATTCTCCTGCGGCCCAAGATACTCTTAGTTTCTGTATCAAATCTCACTCGTACTCGTACGCCGGCTGTGTCGCAAAACGCCAACCTGCCACATTGGACGCGTCGTCGTCAGCCTCGTTGGTTACAAGGGTCCATCGACATTAAAGGTACTAAGCCGAATTGGGTGACATTGGACGCCAAGGAATCTTAAATACTATTTGACCAATGGAAGCTGCGAAAAGATACTCTCAAACGTCTGTCAGCTGGCGAACTAGCCAACCACAGCTCTAAAAACTGGCTTAACCGATCTAGCCAATCAACGACAACCCAGGGTCCTGGAGTGAGCTAAATATATTCCGAAGACGCGTCAGGTTGACGGTCACAGCTTCCTGGCGTCGTAATGCTACTGGGCGTTCTCATATCGTTCGTAATAAAGGCTAAAATTGTGAGCTCTGTATTGGGCTGTTTGCTTCAATCCTTCATAGCTCTAAGCCTGTTGATGATGACGAAGGCCATGCCACAGCGGAGAATGCCGTGCCCTTCACCGAACAGCTATGGCCTTTCCAGCGGTGAGTTTTGAGAATAAGTATCGAGCAATATCCTGTGAATTTTAAGGCTTCAATTCAACATTAAGCTTTTCTCTTGGTGCTTGTCAATATTGTTATTACCTGCCACGGCGGTGCAACCTTCTCCCCTTTTTCTATTATTCTCCATCGCCTACCAACCTTACCCAACATTACCCAACCGGCACAATGGTTGCCCCTGTGTGCCTAGGTAATGACCCCTTATTCTCTTCCGAGCCCAAAAATTCTAACACAATCTCTAGACCCCCGGGACCCCGACGCCCAATGGCCCTACTGTCCCTCCTACGCCGGCGCCATCGCATTCACCGCCCTCTTTGGCGCCGTCACCCTCGCCCACTACATTCAAGCCTTCCTATACCGAAAAAAGTTCTGTTGGGTAGTATGCATGGCTTCGACGTGGGAAACCCTAGGCTTCGCCTTCCGCATCATGGGCGCGCGCAACCCGCGGGCCGACGGATGGCCCGTCATCGCGCAGATGCTGGTCCTCCTCGCCCCGCTCTGGGTGAATGCCTTCGTCTACATGGTCGTCGGCCGTATCGTCTACTTCTGGCTGCCCGAGAAGCGCATCTGGGGCATCCGAGCCACGTCTCTGACGCGGTGGTTCGTTTGGTTCGATGTCATCGTCTTTCTCATCCAGGCGGCGGGCGGCCTGATGTTGTCGGGCACAGATGACCAGGCGAAACTAGTCAAGATAGGATTGGATATATGTACGCCTCTCGCGTGTATACTGGTTAGCACAAGCTGACGAAATATAGATATGACCGGCATCGGAGTCCAACAGGGCGTCCTCCTCGCCTTCACCGGCCTCATGATCACCTTCCACGTCCGCGCTCTCCGCGAAGGCAGAACCCACTCCACCAGCTGGAAACCCCTTATCTACACACTCTACGGGGCCCTCATCCTCATCTCCGTCCGCATCATCTTCCGTCTCGTCGAGTTCTCCTCCGGCATCTACGGCCCCATCCCAACCCACGAATCATACTTCTACGGTCTCGAAGCAACACCCATGTTCCTCGCCCTGTTCTCCCTCGCCGTCATCCATCCCGGCCGCTACCTGCGCGGCCCTGGCTCCGAGTTTGCCAAGCCCATCGTCACGAAGGGTGCGAGGAGGTGGTGGTGCTGTGGACGTCGCCGTCGCACACGCGTCCAGCCTGATTACGATACCCCGAAGACTGAGGGGTCGGCACAGAGTGATGGAGGTTATGGGAATATTGGTGACAGGACGAGCGATATGCCACTGACTGCGAGGGGTCATGGCGTGTATGACAGGACGAGCGATGTGCCGATGTCGCCGAGGAGTGATGGTGTGTATGACAGGACGAGTGATGTGCCGATGACGGCGCAGTTTCCGTATCAGGAGAGGGTGTGAGGTTTTGAGTGATTATGATAAGCTGAACGGGCGGTTAATAATAGAGTATAAGAGTTTAGAAGCGGGTATGATTTTGAAGTTGGTGCGTGGGTATTAATTGTTGGCGTTAACACAGCGAGTTTGGCGCATGGAACATATGGAGTGGATTATAGTAGATGAATATATATTATGCACGCAACATTGTTCTCTCTAGTTGAGTGTCATATCCTTGAATACGAATTGTAAATAACAGACAATGGTATTCTGCAACGCTAAATAGGTATAAAATTACAACTGCGCTAAATGCACCCTCCTTTGATCCAACGCCAGGCCATACCAACCCGGCCACCCCGATCATATAATACAAGTCATAACCCCCTTTTCAGAAGACCACATCCTGAAGCGCGCCCCCCTTCCCCAGCGTTAGATGACTCAAACTCATCGTCCTAGGCGTCCCATTCTGCATCTCCACATCCGAATCCGCCTCCGACTCCGCTGGCGTCCTCTCCACCTCCTCCTCAGCCCTCCTCTCCATCTCTTCCTTCATCCCCCTCAACCCCTCACTCCTTCTTCGCTTCTCCTCCCCCCTCCCCACCCCCGCCATCACAGCCCCCAATCGCCGCTCTAGCAGCCCAACCTTCTCCTCCACCTCCTCCCGCGCCTTCCGCTCAACCTGTATCAGATTCAGCAGCGCAGAGTAGTGATGCGCAGTCAGCGACCCGTGCTTGCTCAGCGGCATCACCGAGAAGGACGGGAACCCGCGCATCGAAGCCGGTGTCGGCGTCGCGATCTGCGCCCCGCTCGATTCGGGCGTCGAGTACTTGCTCGTCGGGCTACAATCTTGCATCTGCGAGCGCGGAAGCGGCGACGGGTCTCCTGGCCCGTCAGGCGGATCTGTGGTATCGGTGGTCGAGCGGCTGCGCGGTTCCCGGGTGGGTGTAACGGGTCGGGGCGTGCCGTCGCGGCTGTGAGGGCCCCGTCCTGTCAGCGTCTCAGATCCGGATCCGAATTCTGCTGAAAAGGGGCGGCTTGCGTGTTTTGGTGGGATGGGCGGTTGGAGGTGATCGGGGTCTGCGGCTGTGGGTTGCTCGTTGGCATGAGGTCCCTGTCCCCAGCTGAAGAGGACGTGTTCCATCTCCCGTAGTCGCGCTTCGAGGTAAAGCACTCGATCCTCAAGGTTCGCGGCTTGAGTGATTGTCATCCCGGCCATGGCCATGGGACCTATGGGACCGAAATTGAATGGTTCGGGTTCGGGGTCACGACTTGGCATTTCGCTCAGCTCATCATCTACTGCTAGGCCTGGAATCGCTTCTTCATCCTGCTGCGAGGGATCGGGCTGCGACTGTGCTGTAACAGCTGTGTCTGGCCTCTGACTGCTCCATGGGCTCAATGGCCCAGAGGGATCAAAACTCCCTCTCCACTGCCTGATTTCTTCACTTCGCCTCTTGGGAAAGGGGGTAGTGAATCCCGCTAGTGTTTTAAGTTGTCCAGCACTCTTAGAGCGCCGGTTTGGATGGGCGCCAGATGTTATGGCCTGGCCTATTCTGGAGGCAGCGCCCTCTCGTCCATGGCTGGTTGGGCGGGGTGAGAGTCCGGAGAAATCGGTATACATAGCGGGCGCGTTGCTGAAAAGTCGGCTTGGGATGGTGGCTCTTCGCGGCCGTGTTGGTGAACTGTCTGGTTGCCCGTTATCCAGCGGATCACCATTTGATAAAGTCGGATGTGAAGCTAGACCGCGGTTGATCTGGTTGAGGGGTAGGGAGTTCGATCGCTGCGGTGAAATCTGCTTGTCTGGTGCGATTGATAAAGCTGACGGCTCCTGCATTCTCATTAGCGGTGCCAAAATCGAATTGTCTACAACACATACACTCTTGTGATGCTTATGACTCGTCCGGCCCTTTGATTGTCCATTTGCAAGTGACCCGTCGCCTTTCGGTTTCTTGCCAAATAAACGGCCAAGAGCTGCCCTGAAAGACCCCTTCCGCCGCTCCGGCTTCGCTGGGCTTGCGAGAGGGCTAAGCAAGCCAGACTCTCTAAACCTGCTGCCAGTTGTTGATCTCCGTAATTCATCGCCTGAAAATCGCTGTGGGCTGATCTTGCGTGGCGGTGTCCGTGTTATGCTTGTCTGCGTCTGGCTATGCACCGTCCCCTGCCCGTCTTCTGCGGTTGCATCAACCCTGTCGTATCCAAAGGGTATGGCCAAGCCCACCGCATTTCGATCTGGAAACTCATCGTCGTCCGTTGGAATAGGTATTGGCGCCGATATCTTCCCACGGACTGTCGATGGTGGATCAATATCACCACCCTTTCGGCTTGCACCCCATCGTTTGCTCATCGTATATAGCTCGTGCTGGCATCCAAGTACCGCTTCGAGTAAAACCTACCAGAAGTCCTTTTGCTTTGCAAAAGGGAGAATCGAAAGAAGAAGAAGAGCGGGCAGAATCGCCACGAGTTAAATCAATGAGTGTATGTTCGAGTCATGTTCGTCCCCTCCCCCTATTATGCGCTATGTTGGACCAGCACACCCACAGCTGAGAGCATTATCAGGACAGCTGTTGCGACCCCGTCATTCATCAAGGGAAATAAGTCAACTCTATGCATTCACGGCGGGCATGTCACTGGTCATATATCCTGCAACACAGGCGAATGCAAGCGTGTCCTGGAAGGGACACTGAAACATATGCGACAGGCAAAAGGAAACGGACAATCTATTCGTGGGAATCCGAGCTCTAGAAGGGAATGCGCTGGTGTACACGCTGCCAGCATTATCGCGCTGGTAATGCAGCCTCGTATCGAATCACCCCGCTTCGGGCCAGTTGAGACGTGCCCAGAGTGAAAGGGATGTACGTACTACACCCCTCGACCGCATCAATAGAGAAGGTGACGTCCAACAGTGTATCCCAGGCCTAATAATGCTACCCTGCGTGGTTCGGATAGCGGCTCAAAGTGAGGAGAACCTGGGCAAGGGCCAACCATGTCGTCTACCTTTTGTGCTCCATAACTCCCGAAAGTGGAAGTGTAAATGGATCAATGCAACCTCGGAGTTGGTTTATGCAGGTAGCGGCGGGGATGATGTTAGAAGCTGAGCGTTACGCCAGTGTTCATGGCTTGGAATATGAAGGGGTTTGGGTGGTGCCGTGCAGTATTGTGTTTGTGATTTGATGTCTTGTGTAGCAGTGATTGTGGTTGAGTGCTAAAATACTGCCGATGCGGTCAATGCGAGTGGTGGGGAAAGTGGTGAAACAGAGGGGGATCGTGGCCGCCACATTTCACACCACATTGCACTCTAGAGTACTCTAGTGGCGATGCATGGCTGTTGCATGGGCAGCGTTAGTCGTCTGCAGCGCAACAGTCTGGACACATTTTGCCTTTCAAGCCAAGGTACCGCGTTGTAAAGTGTTCCACAGTAAGCGACTGATAAGGTACCCTGCACAGGTGTCAGGGGGAAAGAGTATTGGCAACTGCAACGCGTCCATTTTTTAGGTCACAACGCAGTATTGTAACTGGACAATTGAAGCTTCGTCTGCACACCCTTCCAGTCCAGACATGAAATATATATATCACTTTTGGAGTGCCATTGGCCGCATATATATCTCAGTGGCAACTTCGTCCCAAGCCACAACGGTTCTGGCCAGCCTTGCGGTCTTCCCTTTCCATTCAGCCGCCTAATAGTATACTGCCAACACGCCCGTGCATGAGAGCTGATCTTCACGCTACAGTGATATGAAACGCCTAAGACGCGGGTCTCCACTTCACCGTTCATCCGGTCCAGGTCCCCTGGGTGTCTCACCGCCACGCCTCTAACTAGCGGAGGCGCGGTTCCGGGCCCGCTACAGCTTCTGGAAGTAGACGTCTAGTTAAGCCATATAACAACATTCCACTATTGTGTGGCCACAAAGGACGTGCATCTAGGCTTTAATCCACGTTTATCTCGTCGTTCATCACATCTCTCCACCTTGACGCCATGCGACAGTGTAGCATCAAGTGTTACTAAGCATGGCCAAATCGGGGTATCTGAGATCGGCTACCTCTTCCAAAAAGTCCATCCAGCGTTTCAGAAACCCGCTTCCCCTACTCAACAGTCAGCAAAATATCCTCCCTCAAACGTGCCTCTCTGCATCTGAACACCACGGGGTGCTCACTTAGCTACTGTTTCCGCGTCGCCGATGACACACAGGTGCCGCCTAGGTCTCGTCATAGCGACGTTTAGACGACGCTTCTCACCGAGGAAACCCACCTCACCATCACCATTGCTACGCACTAAGCTCACGATGATAGCCTCCTTTTCTCGCCCTTGAAAGCCGTCCACGCTGCCCAGCTCTATCCCAGGGAACGCTTCTTTCAGCGGGCCGGACATCAGCCCTAGCTGCGCGTTGTAAGGCGTGACAACGGCGATATCTTCCGGCTTGACACCTGCCTCCACGAGGTTCGTTACGTGTAGCTTCACAAGCGCAGCTTCCATCTCGTTGCTCTTGCTCTCGCTCATCAGGCCCTTGCCCGCCTTCTTACTTACTCCCTCTTCCTCGCTTGCCTCTGGAAAGTCGCCGCCTTGCGTATCCCAGAAGACAAGAGGCTCTCTCGTATCTTCCGTGTCTTGCACCTCATATGGCAGGTCTTTTAGAAGCCTCGTCTTAACAGCCTCAGCAGCAATCAGCTTCCCCTCGTATAACTCGTCGCTTGGAAACCTCAAGATTGTCTCGTGCATCCGATACTGTGTGGTTAGCATCCTCTTAATGCTTTCCCCATGCATGGCCAGCAGTCTATCAAACAGTGTCGTCTCTAGAGTCATCCCCTTGATAATCGCCTCCTCCGCTTCTCCCTCCCCACCCGCTTTCTTCGTCACCTTCCCCTTGACCTTGGAATTTAAACTCTTAATCGTCGGCGGTAATTGTAAATGATCACCCGCCAAAACCACCTTATCCGCCTGTAACAGCGGAACCCAACACTGCGCCTCCAGCGCCTGACTCGCCTCGTCTATAAGCACAACATCAAACTGCTCACCTCTAAGCTGGAACCCACCAGCCCCGTGAAGCGTAGCAAGAACAACTTTACTCTCCTTCACCAGATTCGCCACGCACTTCTTCTCCCTTTCGCGGAACTCCTTCCGCAGCTCCCGCAACTCCCCATAGATCCCTCGTCGCTCCTTCCCAGACTTCGTCTTGCGGATCGAGGCTTGCTTGCTGTCCATCTCCTTGCGTACGTCGCGTACGATGGCCGCAGCGTCAGAGGTTTGCGTCAGTATGTCGAGCGAGTGATTGAGAACTGAGGGGAGGAGGCGTGCGGGGTGTCCGAGGCGTAGGATGGGAAGTTTGTGGGGCGAGAGGCGCTCGACTATGTTGTCTACTGAGATGTTGCTAGGGCCGCAGACAAGGACGCGGAGCTTCAGCTTGACGAGTTGCAGGATGAGCTCAATTAGGGTATGCGTTTTGCCCGTCTAATTGAAGTTAGTAAATTTATTGCTGGAAAGGCGAAGGATAGTAGTACCCCTGGTGGACCATGGATCAATGCCACCTCCCGTGAAGCCAAAGCAAACTTGATAGCATCTTTCTGCGAGTCATTTAGACTTGGGTCTATCAACTCGATCTCTTCGGCCTCTGGGCTCTCCTGCAGCGGTGAAGGTGATGACAGCCCAAATAGCACTCGCAGGAAAGCTGAATAAGATGCCTCGTTCATCTTCTGCAGCTTCTCCATAGTTTGATTCATCCTATAACCGTCAGCACCTCATCTCAACCTCCCACGGACTCCCGCCAACTTACCGCTTATAAGTAACATCATTCGCCAACTTAACAATCCACAGCCTCCCCCCCACCTCCTCCTCCTCCCTCTCCATCGCAACCCCCACCACCGCCCTCCCCACCTTCGTCACCACCCCC
>JPJZ01001142.1:0-100035 GCA_000750815.1 Pseudogymnoascus sp. VKM F-4516 (FW-969) | reverse complement strand
GGGGGGGGTTAGCGTGCTAGGTGGGAGTTGGAGGCAGGGGGGTGCGGTGTTGGAGTCCGGGAGGGTGTCGTGTGTGGGTTTGGTGGGATTGAGAAAAGTGAAAGAAAATGGGAAGTTGATGGGGTTGAGAGGGGATGGGATGGAGTGGAGTGAGGAGGGGAAGAGATGAGATCAATGCTGAGATTGATGGGTATTGGATAGCTTGAGAAGTGAGTGCTGCGTAATACCCTCCCTATACTCCCAGAAAATTGTAAGTGGTCAAGCTCTCCACCTCCATTTCATCCATTCTCACATCTGCCTCTTTACCCGCTGGGATATTCACATCACACTCCACAAACACCACTCCCTACCCAATTCACCCCTCTCCATATCCTCTCTCCCACGCCGCGGCGAACATTTCAAGACACCGCAAATTACAAAATAAACCCTCTCCCCATAGATCCTGCCCCTCTCCCCGCTCCCAATGCAACGCCCAAATAGCCGAGCGGCGGGCGGCCGCGGCGTGCCCTTTTCGGTCGCCGAGCCGCCTGCCGCGGCTGGCGTCGTCGCTAAAACGGGAATTGCAATGCTTTTAATACGCAGAACGAGTGAGCATGGAAAGCAACTTATCCAGGATTATTTGATGTTGTAACTATCGATGAGATGCTTGTTGAAAGGGGCGGGGAAGATAGGGTAGTGGCGTGGTTGGGGATTGGAGGTGGTGGTGGTGTTTTTGTTATTGTGTGGGCGGTGGTGGTGGTGGTAGTAGTGGAGATGAGAAAAGGGGCAGTGATGAGAAAAGGGTCGGTGACGAGAAGAAAGGTAGGTGACAACAAGAAAGGAACTGACAGCCTTGGAATTTTCTTCGTGGCCCTCCAGCAACAACTCCTTCAATTGACATTACTGCATGCACCCCCCCCAACCCCTCGCTTCATGTGCTTCATGAGGTGGGGCATAGGCGGATGTACTCCAGCATAAATGTGAGTGATCCTGTTTTTATATAAACAGATACAATCGTACTTTTTCGGCAGTCGTGGTAGAGCTCTGTGTTTGGCGCACAGTATCTCACGAAAGAGGCCTGTTTTTGAGCAGCTTCGTCGATTTTATGGGTGATTATGCGCAAGAATGCTTCTTCGGGGAAGGGTTTTGGCGCATATTTGGCTATTTGAGGGCGAATATGCGCAAGAATCCAAGATCTAAGAAGCCTTCATTCAAGGCCGGTTTTTGGCGCAGATTCTTGGAAATAGAGGTAGTTTTGCGCAAAAATCCAAGGCTGAAGAAAGCCTGCAAGACCAGTTTTGGCGCAAATTCTTGGAAATCAAGACAGTTTTGCGCAAAACCCCAGGATCTAGGAAGCCATCAGCCAAGGCCAATTCTTGCGCAGATTCTTAGAAGTTAAGACAGTTATGCGCCAAAAGCTTGGATCTGCGAAGCCTTCAATGGCAATTTCTGCGCAGATTCGTTGTAATCAAGGTAATTTTGCGCAAAAGCTTGGATCCGCGAAGCCTTCAGTCAAGGCCAATTTTGCGCGGATTCTTAGAAATCAAGGCAGCTCTGCGCAAAAATCGAGGGTTGGCGAAGCCTTCATTAGAGGACGGTGTGGTTAACATGCGCACATACAGTGAGCGCCATATTCCACTTAGAGTCAATGGTATAGCTTACTCATTACCAGATAGTGTCAAGTGATTCTGTGCCAAAGACTATCTAAATTCTTTGTCCTTACTAAAGTCTATTCACAAATTACTCCCTCCCCTCGCGCCCCTTGTACCCCTTTTATATCCCAGTGTTATTCCCATTCCATTTACACAACAGTATGTACGTCCATTTCCCAAACCACCCCTTTACGCCCATTTCCCAAGCACCCCCATCAACACAATCCCACAAACCAAGCTCACCATCGCCACCGCCGTCCTCACCAACGGCGCATCCTTCAGCTCCCCAAACAACCAATCATGCGCCCACATACTCACCAACCCGACCCAGATCAAAATCCCCGCCGACAGCGCATCCAACGTCCCCAGCGCCACAATCGTGGACGGATTATTCCCATTGAACTTATGCAAAACCCCAATCCCAATCGCCATCCCAATCGGCGTGATAACCGCAAACGTCAGCGGCATAACCCAATTCTTGGTCTTGCGCCAGGCTGACACGCTACCGTTGCCCTCGGAGTCATCGGTGTCGAGAGCGGCGATGCGGGCGCCGAGCGCGAGGCCTTCGAACATTTGGTGGAAGAGGATGACGATGAAGAGGGTGATGAAGACGGAGTCGCCGGCGACGATGAGCGTGATGCCGAGGAGGATGGAGTGGAAGATTATGCCGGCTTCGAGGACGAGGACGGTCATGGTGTCGTTGGGGTTGATGGAGGAGCAGGGCTCGGTGTTGTAGTGGTGACTTAGGGCGGCGAGGCCGGGGGAGTCGGAGTCGCTGTGGGATGGGTGGCCTTTGATTGCGTCTGCTTGTGCGGTTTCTTCTTTCGGGGTCGAGGAGGTGAGGTGGCGTGAGTTTATGGTGCGGCGGCGCCAGCTGGCGAGGCGGTGGCCGAAGTATTCGATGAGGAAGGCTATGAATGCCCCGGCCATGGCGATGGCTGTTGTTGTTGCTTCGTAGCCTAGTTCTCCCAGGCATCTTCTTGGGGTTAGCTTTGTGATTTTTGGTTGAAGTTTGAAGTGAGACTTACTCGTTGCTAAACATGAGCTCTGCGTGCGTCAGGAGCTTGGGATAGTCAGCTTTGAATATGGCAAGCGGGGGATATTGAACGTACATGAACGAAGCCAGTAGCAATGATGACTCCAGTGCCGAATTGCTTGATGATAGTAAATACAATCCCAGAGCCGTTCATCTTCAGTATATTCTTCATAATCAGGGGCGCATATACAGCTATTCATTGTCAGCATTGTTCCGAGACCATGACTTTAAAAACTCTTACCGAGTGCGCTTGCAAACAACATCGGGAATATTAGTCCAATGCGAAGCTTGATGTTGTAATCTCTATCTTTCCTCTCGCAGGTGGCCTCTGCAGATCCGCCTACACAATGTCTGTGGATTATGGTTAGCAAAGGCTCATTCAGGGCCTGTTCACAGATGTACTTACTCTACACCAGCATGGAAGTGACAGTTTTCTCCAGAGGCCTCTTCCGAATGCCCATGTTCATCTGTATGTCCTTCCGTGTGTTCTCCTTCAGCTGCAGCAGCTACAACTTCGACTTCTGTTCCGTCAGGGGCGATGCAGAACCTTCATCAATGCATTAGCTTGTTGTTCGTCCAGGGTGTGACAGTATAATGCTTCGACTGTTGATAGGGGGATGATATCTGGGACTCAGCAATATTAAGAGCAACTTACATCTCTGCGCCGTGTGCATGGCATCCATTGTACGCTGTAGGTAATGGAGCGGTTCCAGTCGGAGTCGCCTTAACCTGAACTTCTTCCCCATTGCCTTTGATACAAAATCTGTCCACCGTCAGCAATATGATCAGGCGATTAGATAGGATGTGACGCACTGCGTTGTCTCATGGCTATGGCAGCCTGTGATTGCAGTTGTTTGTGCTGCAGCTGTCGTCGTAGCAGCTACAGATGTCGGCGCAGTAGGGGATGTGCTAGCTAAAGAGCTCGTCGGACGACCGATTTCAGTCTCCTCGCCATTGGGGAGAAAGCAGAATCTGTAAGGCTTAAAATTAGTCGATACTTTCAAGTCAAGCTTGGCAATGGAGAGACAGAGTGATAGGTGACGGAGGCTTACTCAATGCCATCGTGCAAATGGCATCCGGTCAGAGTGACCTGAGCAATCGCAGGCAAGACCAAGAATTGGAGGACCACAGCGGTGATCACGGCAGGTCTTGGAAGCATCTTGTCTGACAATTGCAGACTTGATAGATGTGGAAGAGACGGATTGGAAGTTTGATGAAGAAAAGAAGATGCTCAAGGGGAGCACGTTTTCATCTTATAAAAAAGTGGTCTACGGAGGGAGAAGGGTCGACTTCGGAAGGATTTATCACAAAGGGTCCAACATACGATGATTTAACCCCCACCCTCCTTCAGCCAGTAAAATGTAAAACAAGTACAGCGTAAGCCCAACAAATAAACTCGCTCATATTTGGATATTTATGAGCTATCCTCTAAGAAACTACAGCACCTTCCCGCCAAGCGCAGCTTTGTCGCTTGGCTGGTCTTGGTAGGGCACCTTGATGGATAATATTCGCAGCACTCGTTTGCGCATACAATTGCAACCGATTGTATGCGATTATATCTAATTGGATATATATACTAGATGAATATCAGGTATCCGCTCAGCCAAGCCTAGGCATTTCTCAGTATTTCCACATATGGACTATTAAATGGCCGCGCGTGGGGGGATTGACACAGGTAAGACGTTAACACGAGGTTAGCACGCCCATGAGAGTGCGGCACTACGATCTTAGCGCGCCTGTCAACGCAACCCGGGTGTATAAGTTAACAGGCGAGTAGAACGTGGATGTCACGCAATGGATCCACTGTCCAACAAGGTATCAATGCATTTCTGATTTTTGAAGCATACGATCTTTCCACAATGGGAGGATTGGGAGGAATGGGAGGAATTGGAGGAGGCTGTGAATGATAATGGAGT
The DNA here is from genome assembly GCA_000750815.1 of Pseudogymnoascus sp. VKM F-4516 (FW-969). Classification (NCBI taxonomy): domain Eukaryota; kingdom Fungi; phylum Ascomycota; class Leotiomycetes; order Thelebolales; family Thelebolaceae; genus Pseudogymnoascus; species Pseudogymnoascus sp. VKM F-4516 (FW-969). The sequence continues at coordinate 95,452 of JPJZ01001142.1, read as the reverse complement.
GGGGGGATTGAGATGTATGGATAGAAGAGGGCAGCTGAAGTATGTGGCTTGGTCTTTGAGTATATAAACAGCTCCTGATGCCCCTCGCAGATCTCACTTGAAGCTGTCATTTCAACTCGCACAAGTGCTGTCTATCAGTTCCCAGCCTCTTTCAATATGCGTCTTTCTTCGGTTCTCGTCGGGGTGTCCCTCCAAGCTATCCAAGCAGCAGCTTTACCTGTTGGCGCCTCGGACTCCCCCTTCACATCCACTTCCCCGGCTCTTGCAAGCTCAACTCCTACTCCCTATGACTGGAGCTCAGGATATGTTTCCCAATTCGTCATCCACCCGTCATGTAACTCCACCGAGCGCCATGAGATCACAGCTGGCCTCGAGCAAGCTGTCACCATAGTGCAGCATGCAAAGGAACATAGTATGGCCCCAACATCGTCACGTTATCACTTCTTAGTGACAACCCCTTAACATACCAAATCTAACCATTCATTAGTCCTCATCCACCGCAACAACTCCAAGATATTCCAGAAATACTTCGGACAGGGCCCAACAGCCCCTGTTATCGGATGGCTGGACAAGATCGCCACGGCGAATCGCGCTGGAGTCATATTCCGCTGCGACGACCCAGACAAGAACTGCGCAACCCAAGACGGTAAGCCCTCATTCCCCTATCGTAACCCTTTCTAACACAATTGCAGCCTGGGCAGGACACCACCGAGGATCCAACGCCTCCGCAGAGACCGTCATCTGCCCCTTGTCATACACAAGCCGTCTTCCCCTGACAGCCCTCTGCGCTCGAGGTTTTGACATGGCCACTGGTAATGCCAACGGCTACTGGGCTGCGGACCTCATGCACCGTCTGTACCACGTCCCGCTCGTCGGCGAAGACGAAATCGGCCACTACGCCGACGGGTACTCTGGGCTTCTGGAACTCGCGGCAGGCGGAAACTACACCGACGCTGCGCGGAACAGCGCGTCGCTGTCATATTTCGCGCTCGAGGCGTATGCGTACGATATTGCTGTTCCGGGCGAGGGATGTGCGGGTAAGGTCGTCGAGGAGGAGCATGATCATGATCATGATCATGGCGATAGCGGGAGCGTGACCAGCTCGACTGCTGGTGGTGCTGCCACGACGTCAGTTAATCCGACGAGGGTTATTCCTGAGTCCACGACTGCTGCTGCGCCGGAGCCTACGGCTACTGGAGGTGGAGCTGGGAAGGAGTGCCATACTCATGATGATGGGACGGAGCATTGCTCGTAGATTTTTCGGGAGGCTTCATCGTACCCGCTATAATTGCAGTTTTCACAAACAACGTCAATGAAATAACTTTTATTTGATAATTTTAGCCTAGACTTAAGAGTTACCCATTCCTTTTTCGATTGCTCTTACCCCTTTTATCCCATCTTGTAAAGGAACAATGTAGGTATAGTATAAGTATTGGCTGAGGGGGAAGATGAGGGGCACGGATAAATAATATCCCCGTTCCGAACTATCACCCCAAACGCTGCAAGCTGAAGCTGTAGATGTATGACATCATCTCCCCTCCATGGACGACGTCATGTACTCCGGTACCACCATTCATCAGGGTTACCGTGCTGTAGTAAGGGACGATCCAGGTGGTTGATAGGGGGAAGATTGAGGTTGAAGCAAGGCAGGATAGGCCGTCATTGCCGCAAATGTCGTCGACGTCAGAGATTCAAGGTCGAGGAGGGAGAGATATATGCCTCCTCCTCGCCCATATTTCGAGGCTTCCTTCTCTTCTAGAATAAGACTATATCAATCTACAATTTGATTTTATATTAAACCACTCACTCACTACAAACAAAGCAAATAGCCAAATCAAAAACCAACAACATAAGCAAACATGGAAACCATTCAGCGCGCCGCCAGTGCCGCAACCGAAGCCCTGGGTTTCGGTGAGCACGGAGAACATGGCGAGAACACTCACGGTACCACAAACACAACTACACGCACCGACGCCGCGGGCGAGCGTAGCCACGAGCCTCTTTCAGGACGGACTGGGGATACCAATATTGGGGAGCCATACGATGCTGGCAACCTAGGTAATTAGAGATGATTCATTTGTCGTGATGATGAGAAAACGGACTAACAGCCGCAGACGAGACATCCCAGCAGCGCATCGCCGCTTCAAGGGGCGAGCCCACCACTACCACCGGTACAGCTGGGGGATACACATCTAACACGTCCAACACTGGCACCGGTAATACCGGCAACACAGGGGCATACAGCACCAACACATCCACCACCGGCGGAGCAGGCGGCTACGTCCCTGCCTCATCCACCACCACCACCGGCCACTCCACCAGCGAAGGCGAGCCCCGCCGCTCCTCCGACATCTCCCCCCGCTCCGGCCCAGCCGCAGGCACAATCCCCATCCCCTCCTCTATCGACCGCCAATCCGCAGGAGGAGGCTCCTACTCCTCAGCCCGCGAGACCGCAGCGCGCGCCATGAGCTCCGCTGAGACAAACCCCAGCAGCGCTGGTGCAGGCGGCGCAGGCACGGCTGTAGGCGCCGGCGCTGGCGCTGGTGCCGCTGCAGGCGGTGCGGGACTGTGGAGTGCGGAGAAGAGGGCTGGTGATGTTGGTGAGAGAGATGAGAACGGGTATAAGCCTGGAGAGGAGGGGTCTACTGGGAAGGGAACTAAAAATGCTGGGAAGGATGTCGATGAGACGAGCAGGGGAGGAAAGACTACCAAGTTTGCTGGGGAGGATAGAGGAGAGGCGGACGCGGCGGATGCGACGCCTTCGAGGGCGCCGGCTGCTGCTGAGGGGAAGAAGGTTAAGGATGCGGGAGAGCCTGGTACTGGTTCGACTAGCACCGGCTCTGGAGCTGGTGCTGCCGGTGCTGCCGGTGCTGGTGCCGGAGCTGCTGGTGGCGACGCCGAAGGCGCACCAATGGGCCGCCGCGAGAGCCTGACAGGACACCTACCCGGCGTTCCTGGCGGCGAGGGTCTGCAAAAAACCAGCGGCGGAGAGGGGACCGGAGAGCAGTGGGTCAAGAGCAGCGGGATGAAGGCTGATGGTGGAGACTTTGACGCTAGCGCTCCCGGTGCGGGGAGGGAAGCTGATCGTAAGTTTTTTTTTCCTTTTTTTTTGACGAGCTGGAGTGGGGATAAATGCTAATGATTGCGGCAGGCCTATTGACGGAGAAGGGCATCACGCGCACGGGTGCGGATGAGAAGAAGGTTACGGGGCAGATGGATACGAAGGCGCCTGAGAACCATGGGGAGGGTGGTCTGAAGGATAAGATCAAGAATAAGCTGCATAAGGCGTAAGAGCTGAGTTAACAAAAGGGCCCGATAATATGGATGGGCAACTAGTTTTTATGCGCAAGCTTGTCCGGATTATGCTTTGGATTTGTATAAGCTAATTTCTATTAAAATGGTATATTTATGTTAAATTGTGTGAAGTCTGGTTGCAATCCGATCTATGTTATCTGAATTCTCCATCAAGAGCCCATCCCAGAACCCAAGCTGTAGGACATTATGATATAATTAATAGTTCTCGTCTCTGCTATTCAATACAGACAATATTCAAGGTCTGTGGCTTTTTTATGAGGAGTAAGGAATTTTAAATACTTGAATGTTTGTTGGATATATTTTTCTGCGAATAAATCCTCACGAATATTTAACACGCATTTATATATATATCGACATGAAAAACTTCATTCCCGTCGCTCCTTCCTTAAATGCCTAAAATACCCTTCTCTAGCGTACAAATAAGCCTAGCGCTATCCCCTTCACCTCTTCAAACCATCAACTTCAAATTTCAGAAACAGCTGACATCTCTCCATGCATCTCATCCATTCCATCGACCTCGAGCCCATATTCCAACCTGGAGCATAATACGACACATGGGCTATGTCTCACATATCAATTCCGATAACCAACCCATGTACATCAAACAAATGTCTTCATGGCTCAGTTGGTTAGAGCGTTGGTCTCATACTACATGTATGACGTAACTGTTAAACAGTCATGTGATTCCATCCAAAGGTCGTGAGTTCGAACCTCACTGAGGACAAATTACTTTTTTGCCATTTTTTGCTATGTTCTGTACAGTAATTATATATTTTTACTTTGTTCCGTTTAGTAGCTAGCCTTGCTCTGCCGGGCACTGTCTCAGATGCTACTATAATCCTTTCATCGGGATACTGATAAATTGCAGTGGTGAGGTTTTATAGAGCCGAAGGACTCGGCTGTTCAAGATCGATGTTGTTCTCATACATCACGATCAATAAAAGCGTCATTCAGCTCCAGTATTTCAGGAGATCTGTGAATTATATGATATTATCGTGTGTTTAGTGGAGTAAGGTTCGCCAATGTGGGGTTTTGAGATTCTGTTTGTAGTCTCGTGAACTTTGGCCACGATGATTATTTTCCAAAATATATAATATATTTAAAAATCGGACAGCCCCAGCGCTTTGGTAGTAATGGACAGTATGAAGTTTAATGGTATTGGGGTTGACTTTTGAATTTGTATGAAATAAAACGAATGTTATATATCACTAACAGCTCCCACATGGTCCAACGCTGGACAAGAGCCTAATTGGGGGCTGCACATATATGTCATTTCAATAAATCCTCGTAGGATCACAGCACGGCACATCGAAGCATAAATATGGAATCTGGTTGACTTTCTATATGCCTTGTCCTGTGATAAAACACTTAACATATGAAGCTATTCCTCACCCCATCGCGGCATCATGTGTGATTCGTCGCGCCTAATTAATCCCATCGAAAAACGCCTACAGTGCAGCATTCCCCATACACTTGCCGTCAGCCCATTTGTTGAGAAACCCGACATCATATCTTCATCAGTTCACCTCAGGATTGTGATCTCGCCGAGGTGCTCACTTCATGCCATTCACATCACCCCCTGCAGCTAGGCCGTTCGCAGCAGCCTCTGCCTCGAAGTCCTCCTCGTATTCGGTGTCTAGGTCCTCCCTATCATCCTCCACGAATCCACTGTCAACCTTCAAATGCCTCAGCCGCCTCCTCATATCATCGCGTTGCCCATTCTGCCACCTAATCAGCGCCGCAGGTGCGTGAACCTTGAATCCGTAGATCCTAGGGCTGTAGCGCTCGTAGCTCTTGGCGGGCATCAACGCAGGGTACACCTGGAACAGGATGTTGTGGAAGCTGGTACCAAAGTACGCGCCATCGATGGCGGCGTGACGCGACGACTTCGGGTTGTAGATATCCTCGCACTTGGAGCAGTAGAGCTTCACGGCTTTGATGTTGGGGTTATCAGACTGGCCCATGGGAAGGAGGGGTTGTGATTTGCACATGACGCGAGGACATTTGCCAAAGTCGTTTTTCTTATACTTGTCCAGCTGTTGTAGTGTTAGTCAACACATCAATATATGTAGTTCAAGGTAGATTCATACCATTTTTGCCAGTCCTCGGGTCGTTACGATGTATCTTGCGTGTACGAGGCCGTATAGGTGCCTAGCCGATTTTTCGATATGCTCTCTCATATCATCGTCGCAGTCCAGGTCGAAGACATCAGTGACCAAGTCGAGTGCATACTGATAGTATTGCACTTCTGTATTAAGCCCAGTTAAGTTGAACCGATCCGTCAAGTACTCCTCATCGATCTCGCAGAAATACTCATTGCCCCGCGATGATATGAACTGTAAAGCAAAGAAGTCAGCCATTGTTTCTTGCATCTGATTTCAAAACTAAGACGAATGAACCCTATCGACCCAGATGTTAAGGTTCCAGCCACAAATCCTGGGTGTCCGGTCACGACACGGTGATACGTCAGGCGACGATGGGAGAAACCGCCGGGGAAGTGGGGGAAGCTGCTTGGCGACACGTTTGCGCCCACGGCGATCTGAGGAGGAAGCCATTTGGTAGACACCGATAGGAAAAGGCTATGCTTTGAAGTATTCGTTTTATGCCTATAGTGTGCACATTGGATGAGGCGCAAGGCGTTCAAAGCCGCCGAAAGACAGCCTTCCTTCCTTGACCCACAGGCGCGAGACAATGGCCGAATTTTGCGTCCTCCCCATCGCGCCTTCCCATCGTCCAGATAAGCAGAAAGGCGCTTGCCAATGCGCTCATCTGACACCTTCAACCGTTTCACTTCAAGCACAGGTTATAAACAGAAGGAGCATGTAGACGTACCCAATCTCTCCAGTAACTGGTGTAGTCGCTATCGGTCTCGCTGTTGAAGTCGTCCATTTCGTGGGTCTGTTGAACAGGCAGCTGCGACTGAATCTGCTGCCGCTTCCTGCACTCCGCCGGGCGTTGCGAAAGAGCAGAGGTGTTGGTACGGAAGGCTGCGTTGCGTGGTTCCGCTTTGGTTGAGGAAGCAACGTGCTTGTGCGTGGTGGGGGAAAGCGGGCGCCGCTTGTGATAATCTGATCTGATGTCAACACCCCTGTCGCGATTAAACCCAAAAGCGCGCTACAGCCAATTCCGACAATTTCTACAGCAACACCACCCCGCATGTCACTTTATCATATAATATGAACAAAAACTGCTCTATATTCCTTGAACAGTGGATAAAGTCATTATTCTGTAAATATTTTTCTGATCTCTCAATCATACTATGCTACCAATACATAGTCCAGCTCTATATACAAACAAAAACTATGGAAATGAGAAGTAGTCTGGCCTGCTCGGGTCTTGGCGTAACCCTCCATCACTACTATTCGACAGTTGTCCCGGACTTGCAGTACCGCTGCTAGATTGCTCCGAACTATCATATATCCCCAGGCCCGTCGGCAAACTATGCCTGCCCGACCGCCGTGGCGGTTTTAGGCTCGTGCTCTTTAAAAGGGAGCCCACGTGCTCAACGTCCCCCACGGGGCTCCGCATGTCAACCAGCTCCAGTGCTTCCCTCAGGGTCGCACCACTTTCATCCAAGGCCGTTAGGAAGCGTGCCAGTTCTTTGCACAACTCCCAGTCACCTTCGTCTCTGGCTCTGCCCAATAACCGAACAAGCTGCTCAGAGCTTGATGACAGCTCCTCGAAGGTATGTAGGACCAGCAGATACCCCCCTGCCGTCTTCAAAGAACCCTGCTGCAAAGACTCTTCGAAAAGAGTTGCAGGAGGTGGTAGGTATGCAAACAGTGTTCGCCAGGATCGCACCTCTGTCTTCCTTGTACATTGCACAATGATATCTAAATATTGCGGGAACGAGGATAGGAATGAAACCACACCAGGTAACAGCGCCTGTTCAGGGCGAGGATGATTATCGACTTCGTCATCCAGCACATCGTGTAGCAAGACTTCTAAGGCGTGAGGGAAATATTCAAGGTGTCGATACTGATGGGCGAGATGCAGTGCCGCCGTGGAATCATATCGAGACAAGTGAAATTTGAGCACGGGAGGTATGAACAAATGTGTCTAGGAACAGTTAGTAATTACGACTATGATCGATGGGGAATATATCATACCCTTATTGCGAAGCGGAAGAAAGCAAAGTTTATATCTCTGCGTTGGACCAACTCAGGCTCAACACCTATTAATATCCCTTTATTTAGTGAGATAGACAAGGGGTAGAAATCCGTGGTAAAGTGAACAGTTGATGGGAGTTCACGCGCCAAATCAGATGGTGCCGACCGCAACACATCTTGGACATCAGGCCATGCCTTGATTTCTTGCCCATCAAACATCCACAGAGAATCCTTCAGGCCCTGGGCCTCGAAACCATTCATAGATGTACCTGTATTCGGAGATCTTGACGTTGTCATGCCCTGGGATCTCTCCTCCGGCGAATCTCTCGTAAGAGCAAAGTACTCAATGTTATGAGCAATAACTCGCATATCGTATTTCAATTGTCGCTCTTCGTTATATGATGGTTGTAGAAGTACCAGCTTCCCATCCACTAGAAACACAACAGTAGCAGTCGCCACATCTTGAGCTGGGTCGCCTTCATTCATTTGTTTGTCAGGTAGGATCCAACTGAGGCCCCTGACCCGAGCTGGCGATCTGACTATTCCGTGGAAAGCAATCTGACCAACCTGTACAAGTTTGATCGTCCCCTCCACGGGTGTGAAAATGTAGTGGTAGAGTAGGTTGTCATAAGTGTAGACAAGCAATGAATCCTCTCCCGAAGGAGACACGAGTACAATTGGCGCAGGTAGGCGGACTGTGTGTTTCACAGACGAGCTTCCAAGAGGTGACTCTCGGGGGTAGAGCCTAACCTCATAAGAATCGCCAGCCTCAACGGCTGCAACGAGGATATGTTGATACCAACACATGCCCCCACGTACGACAAAACTACTCTCATCGTTCCCGTCATCAAATGTTTTCCAACGACCACTGGATATGCTATAATGGGCGAGACCTCGTCGACCAGCGACTGCCACATATCTCCCGTCCAGAGATATCACCGAGCACCTGATTGGCCACTGATCAGTAAGATAGTTCGTGGGGATCTGGGCGTGGTGCCATAGAGATGACTCTGCCGATATCGTGGTAAGATCAGGTAAGTCATAACCTCGGTATACCATTATCGAGTCCCTAGTTTGAAGCATTGTTCGTGATATGTTGGATGCAGTAAAACATCCAGTAATCGAACTGCGTGACATTTCCAAGATCCAAAGTCTGTCGTCGTTGGGCCCAACAAGAAGTATCTCAGAGCCGCCTGGGAGCCATGTCCCTTTGCTTACTCCATAGAGCCATCCCTCATCGCCGTTGCTAGCAGCTCCGCGGTTGGCAGCGAAACTTGTGCTTTGTGGTTTACCGAACACACTCCAGGATGCCCAGCCTTCTTCAAAGCCGGCGAAGAGGCAATATCCATCAGGAGAGTATGCCAAGAAAGTTATCTTCCCTGAAGTAGCGCTTGATACCGAAGTCTTTTGAGTGTGAGATAGGGGTATGTTTCCAGCGTAATCCTTTGCTGCATACACGTCGATGCTACAGTCTGCACGCGCAACAGCAATTAAAGAAAACCGGGCGTTAATAGCAACTTTCGTGGCATGAGTCGTTTCGCTCTTTGGATCATGGAAACAATAGCCCTTGAAGAGCTTGCTTGCGGACTTTTTGGGCGGATTGCCCGTGTCTGGTTGCTCTGTTTTCATCGCGTCCCTCGATTCGACTAGTCGTTGCACAGCGAAGGCTTTCCCGTCACTAGTTATCCATGCTGACAGATTCATCGGGCGATCATAAATCATGTCCAAAACGGTAACTTTTTTGGGCAGCCATGCCATCTTACTCAAGAGCTCAGTGCTGGTTTGATTACCAGTGCTATCCGGAGCCCATCTGATACATTGCACTGCAGGTGGTTTGGTGGTTGCAACAACCAGTTCTTCATCGAGCGCCAGAGCTCTCTCAATGCCCGCATCAACCTTAATCACCATCCGAAATCGAACACTGACTTCACGGACCCCGCCACCCTCACCCGGGCCCCATAGTATCCTATCGCTTTGGTTCCTCGCGCCAGTAAAGTTGCTTTGTCTTCTGGTATTAACACTGGAATTTTCGGGGAAATGCGGTCTATAGGCGCGAACATCTGGGTCAGTCGCCAATGAGTAGGTGATAAGGTATCCCAGAGTGGTTTGAACGACGAATATGGCTGAGTCGGGGCGTATAAGGAGGGAGACATTCGGCCCATAAGTTTCGAGGGAGCCAGGCGAGCGTACGACAACTGCCAGTATTGCCGTTGGCTATTTAGAATTAGCGGATGGTCATTTCAACCAGCTCCGGAAACAAGAACTTCCATACCTTTGTTTGCCATATTGTCATCGAAGTTGCTGTGATAACCGCAAACAAGTGCCCTGTTCGTGACATCTTGAGGCCCAAAATGGGCTGCCTCCCTGCTTCTCGAATTGTATCATTGTGTCCGTCTTCCAAATCGTCAAGGGACGTGGCTGGTGGTCGGCGTTGAGCATCGAGTTCCACGGGTTGAATAGCGGGGGTGCGAGGAGTGGTTGGAGTCAAATGCCCAGAGAGCAACTCCTCGTCATCTTGGGCGGTGTCTGAAGCTCCGCCCGAGGCATTGAGGTATGAGCTGCTCTGAGTAGCATTGGGAGACTCTACATCATCATTCGAGTGATAGATGCGGCCTTTCGAGGTGGAGCTATTTGAAGCGGCGTATATCCGGGGAGCTCCAACGGGCCAGTACATGGCTCAATGATGGCGCGCGAGGCCTCATTCGAATCGACGCATGCCTTGTAGGCAATATTACTGCTTCGAGAGCACAGGACAAGAATTGGAGCCCTGAGTTGTCAATCCACAGCTCTCAGCCATAAATCGAAAAGGTGATCGAACAGGAACAGGAATAGCGCTGAGACTGGCTAGCTCACACGTACTCGTATGCAATGACCTTGAGGTACCCCAGCGTGCAGTGGTCCGTGCGTCGATAACTGAAGATCTGAGATAGAGATAGAGCCAGGTCGAGCACATCACGACCTTATTCTGTCTACATTTGTGCACGATTGTTTACTTGTTCAATCCTTTGAGTCTGTGTCAGATATTTGTTATTAAGAAGGCTGGCATATAGCTTCAAGTTTCATTGCAGACCTTTGTAAGTAATCTCTCAGCCCTAGAACGCGTGACATCAAACGCTTACAAGTACTTATCAAGACAACGATCCACTGAGGCAATCGTGCTCCCAGCTGCCAGCTGCGAGAGTCTTGTTGCTGATTCTCTACGGTCCTTATTTTGGCCTTTGCTTGAAACGCCGGCCGGTGTTTCCTTTCTGTAAAAGGGGCAATGGCGCCCATGAGGCCTAGGCCCAGCCTCTCCAAGGAGCGATTCCCCGCGGTTTTCAGCAACCTCAAAACCCAGACTTATCACGATCCTTCAGCTCGTGGTGTTGGGTCTCACGCGTAAGCTCCTTTTTATGTCTAGAGATTTTTGTTTCCTGGTAAAAATACGCCATTTCCCTGCTTGATATCTGGCATTGGGCTCAAGGAAAAGTGCCTGCCTCATTGCCCACGATTGGGAATAACTACTCCTCTGCTTTGCCGTTTAAAGCCATATTTTATTTCTGTCTCATATTGCCTATTGCATAAATTTACTACAAGTTGTTTTATGCCCTCAGGTGATCCCATGACTACCGGCAATGCCAAGCGGCAATGATTGCCTGTCTTTCCCGCTCGATTGTTTCTAAGACGAGAGGACTGTTGTTTAGTTGAGACTACAAAAAGCTAACTTTGCTATAGGATACGGTGTTTAGACTGGAATCCTCTAGGAACGCTCATTGCTTCCGGTTCTGCGGACCGCACCCTTAGAGTCTGGAACCCCGACAGGCCAGTCGTACGTTATTCAACCGAGCTGAAAGGCCACGACAGCAGCATCGAGAAGGTCGCCTTCAACCCAGTAAAAGATGCCGAATTGGCTAGTTTGAGCGCAGATGGGGTTTTGAAGCTGTGGGACGTGCGAACGAAAACCTGTACCAGCGAGGTCAAAGGGCTTGGGTCGGCTGTTTCGCTGGCGTGGCATCCGGACGGCGACGGGATCATTGTAGGGAACAAGGTATTTCTAAGAACTACGAACTGCGTGCTTATATCTAATATTTCCTCTAGACAGACAACCTCTTTCTCATAGACCCGGTTCAAGCGAAGGTGGTGGCTGAGTATGCCCAAGACGTACAGACAAATGAGATCGCTTTCTGCTGGAGCGGAAAGAGGATATTTGTTTCAACAGGAGAGGGTCGTGTAAAAATATTGAGCTATCCTGACCTGCAACCCGTCTTTCAGTGCGGGTGGGAAGACAAACCCCTTACACTGAACGGCCACACATCATCATGCCTATCGTTGGCATTACAACCAACAGCTCGCTATCTGGCGAGCGGCGGGTCAGATTCCATTATATCTCTCTGGGATACGCGAGACTGGCTTTGTCAGAGGACGCTGATTGACATGACTGGACCAGTCCGGAATATCAGCTTTTCGTGGGACGGGATGTATGTGGTTGGGGGAAGCGACGAAGGAAACGGCTTGGAAATAGCTCACGTGGAGACGGGGGAATATGTCCACAGCATTAAATCGCAGGCACCGAGCCCGGTGGTGGCGTGGCATCCGACTAAATATCAACTTGCATATACGGATTTTGGAGGCTTGAAGATCATTGGCATTGATTCGGATAGGAAGCATGGCAGCTGAAGCCAGTTGTGTAGAAATAACTGCAAGTAACTACTAAAACCATGAGTTTCTACTTCATTAGTGTATGGCCATGTGGTTCCTGGAAATCAATTACTGGTGTATATATCGATCGTGCCACAGAGTAATACCGCATTGACATCCTACATTCGTATCCCACAACTAAAATAAATCGGCCATTGCCCGTTATCCCCGATAGGAGATAGTGTTTCTCGGCCGGTAGCCACATGCCGTCTCGGGCGATAATTATGAAGCATCAAATGTCCAAACTCGTCATTTCTTGTTGGTGTGAGTGAAGCGGCCGCAGTGCGGTCGAACCGGGCGTCGGAGTTATGGACTTAAGGACTTTATGGCTTTAATCAATTCCCGTTACTTTTACGGACGTAGCTGCATCGAATGTCCAGCACAACATTAATAACTGGGATTTTTGAGAATAGTAGAATAGGTATATAAAGGTCTAATCTTTGCCCAAGGCATGTTATTATTTTATCATCGTGAGCATTTAATTTCATCTTCCAACAGAGCTACAGCTACGCGAATACCCCTCTTCAAGCCCCCACACCATATCGCCAGCTATCTGGTCATTATCCAACCACTGAACTTCAACGCCCTCTCACTTGTCAATCCTAAAATATAAGAAAAATGGTAAAAATTCAGGGAAAGGAGGTCGGGGAGACTGGATACGGTCTTATGGGTTTGTTCCACGATATCAACGCCATGTTCATCCAATTCTGATCGTATGATAGGATTCACGTGGAAAGCCAACCCCATACAGCCTGAACAAGCTATCCCTGTTATGAAGGCTGCTTTCGAGGCAGGAGCTGTATTTTGGAATGGCGGCGACTTCTATGGTAGCCCTGAATACAACTCCTTGCAACTTCTTGCTGCCTACTTCACCAAGTACCCCGAGGATGCGGACAAGATCGTACTCTCCATAAAATCGTGTTACGACCCCGCCAAATTCGAGGCCGATGGTAGACCAGAATACCTCCGCGAGAAAATCAACCACTGCAATAAGGTCCTGGCTGGCAAGAAGAAGATTGACATCTTCGAGTATGCTAGAGTGGCAACTAATGTGGATTTCTTCGGCGTGACGCTTAAGGAGCTGGAGAAGTGTGTGCAGGAGGGGCTCATTGGAGGAATTGGCCTCAGTGAAGTCTCGGCGGCTACGGTCAAAAAAGCCGCGGCAACTACAAAGATTGATGCTGCGGAAGTCGAGTTGAGTCTCTGGTCGACGGATGTCTTCACCAATGGCGTCATTGACGCATGCAGTGAAGCCAATATCCCTGTTATTGCGTGAGTTCCCTCCGTCTCCCTGAACTCGGATATACAGTGCTAATATAAGTATAGATATTCGCCATTGGGGCATGGGATGCTCACGGGCCAGGTCAAGTCTGCGGATGACATCCCAGAGAACGATTATCGCCGGATGATCCCCCGTTTCCAACCGGAGAACTTCCACTACAATCTCGAGCTCGTTAACCGACTCCAAGAGGTGGCCAAGAAGAGCGAGTGCACACCTGGGCAGCTTGCGATTGCATGGGTGAGACAGGCAGGGAAGTCAGTCAAGGGAAGCCCTCAAGTCCTGCCGATTCCCGGTGCTACCAGGACGGAGAGAGTGGAAGAAAATTGCAAGACTGTCACGCTGGACAAGAGTGCACTGGCAGAAATTGAGAAGATATTGGCTGAGGTCCCAGTTTCTGGGGCGAGGTATCCGAAGCAGATCCCGATCGAAGGGTAAGAAATATCAGAATTGGCACTGGCTCCATTTATGGGCATGGTAATATAATATATTTTCATATGCTATATAGACTATTATAATTTGATTATCGTATGCATCAACCTCGGTGGTGTTAAGTAATCGCAAGTCTCGAGTAATATTTGGAATATAGCAGAAATAGGAACTACAAGGCTAGTCAGCATGCATGCCACGAAGTATTCCATGGATAATATTGAAGTGAGAATTTGCATCAGAAATAGTGTAAAATGTGATAATCTGTCGCCTTGGGATCCCCGAAAGAACCGTACGAATTGCAGAACTCTTGGAAGAATATTCATCATGTGCAGGGAAACAAGACAGAGTAGAAAGTATCATACCTTGTGATAGTCAATATCCCCAGCTCATACAGGCCATTAATATTCGATACCTACCATTCCCATACTATTCCAGCAAGGTGGAATCAGAGAACCCAAACGATGTTTATTTTTGAGGCTCGAGCAGAATCGACTTTTTGTAGGGGAGCATGGACCGACCCACCGACGCTATTCCCCAAGCGGTACCCCTGTACCGCGATGCCATCCTCGCGATTTCTACAGTATCAGATGAGAGACCGAGCATCAAACAAACGCCAACTTTCCTAGCGACAACTCAGCACTGAACACCGCCACCCAATCACCTCCAACGACTTACCTACCAGCAGCAGCCGGCCTTCACAATGGGTTCACGGAGCCCCTCTCCGGCGGCGAGCTCGCCGCTCTCGAACGTAGGATCGGACTCCTACGAAGCCGAATACTACCAACGACACATTGCTGGCTCACAAAGACATCCCTCCAAACGGCAACGCCTTGACGAGGGCTCATTACGAGCCACTTCAGCCTCACACGACCCGGACTTTGACGCCCTATCCTCAATATCTTCGGACACCTCCGGCGACGTGCCACAGTCACCAAGCGCCCTTGCTAAGGTGGACGACGAGGATGTACAACAAGACCAGGTCACTGTGTGCGCGTGGGAAGGTTGTGATGGCGGAGATTTTGGAGATATGGATAAGCTAGTGGCGCACATTCATGATGTCCACACTGAGAATAAAGGGAAGAAGAATACGTGTGAGTGGGCGTACTGCCCGAGGAAGAGCCATGCGCATGCCAGTGCGTACGCGTTAAGGGCACACATGAGAAGTCACACGAGGGAGAAGCCATTTTTCTGCGCGTTACCTGGTAAGTTAACTCCAACGCGACGTTGCTGGGCCCTCAAACTGATAACCACAAAGAATGCGACAGGTCCTTCACTCGCTCTGACGCCCTTGCAAAACATATGCGCATAGTCCACGAAACCGAAGCGCTACGCCCATCAGACCCAACTCCAAGGTCTATACTCCCGAAGTCAATGCAGCCCCAGGGGTCAAAAAGCAGCAATCGTCTTAAGATCATCATCAAGAACCCGGGTGGCCGAGGCAGTGAGGGGGGCCAATCCCCAGCCCCCCGGCGTGGCCACGATGGCCTCACGCCATTGACTGCAGATGACGGGTTTACACTTGATGAGCTGGCATTGGGCACAAAGGAACTGTGGAGGTTACTGAGACGACAAGCACACTGGGCAGATGAGGAGGCGGAGTCTCTGAAGCAAGAAATCGAGACGATGAATGAAATACGAGATAAGGAATGGATGGAGAAGGAGATCTTGTTGGACCAGGTTATCAATAATGAAATGGATTGGTTCGAGAGGCGAAAGCATGTGCTCGCGACGCTTCCTACGGTGGAAGAACTAAGGTCGCAGACAATGGCAAAGATGGAGAAGGCAAGCAGTGGCAGTGGCAGCGGTAGTGGTGGGCGAGAAGAGAGAGAGGCGGAGCAGAAGGTAGATCAGCGGGAGGCGGCGGCTGCCTTGGCCAGCCTGGCCCAACAGTCTTAGGAGCAGCTAGCCTCTCGACGAAGGATCATTTGGCTTCCTTCTGGCTATAGCTGAGGCATTGGATTTGCACAAAGGACACCCCTTTAGTGCGGTATGCGCGTAGCGACTATTGGCGTTTTGAACGGATATACAATAATGATCTTGGGATGGGGAAATGGCAGGTGGTTCCGAAGGCACAATATCATATCAAATGGGCAGGCCTTGCTTGGCTTACGTTCCAACTTCGAGTTGTCATTAGCATAGAGCAATATGAAAAGTCCATATATCTACCATATTCCATCATTAGAACACGCTGTTATCCCACTTTCGTCGCTCCAGTGAGAAATAGCTGCATTTCTTGGAGATTTGAGAATGGAGACTGTCACACAAATGTCAGTGTAACTGCAAACCGGTATATTCCACGCGTGGCAGTTAAGTCGGGGTGGTTGGTGGATATATTACCCCCACGCCGCGCCCAGAAGGCATTGGGCGCGGCGTTCGTTCTCCGCTGGGGTAACACTGCGGGGCATGGCGGGGGTCACAGTCGACCCGACAGCGGCCCCAAATGTGCCGATATCGCGATTTGATGGCGGGGGAAACGATACAGAGTTACATGGAAGTATTCAAATTATGATCATAATAATAAATAATTTGATATATCAAGACTGAATTATCAAACTGAGGTGCTAGATGAGCGGTTTCGGGGATGGGGAAGACCATTGGGCGTTGTGCCAAATTATATATCAAGCGCGGGGTAATGGCACGCGAGTTTGGGGGCAAAACGAAGCATATTGAATGTCGAACCCAGTAGAAAGAGACCTGACGCTAAGAGTACCAGTGGGGAAGGTATTATTCTTACGTTCCTGGGGGCCATATCTAGTAGTAATAAAGTAGGATACCTGGATGCCGTCTTTTGTGGACCTGTATTCTTCAGACTAATAACTCAGCCTCGCACTTCAGACCGGAGAGTTTACTTTATCCAGACAGCACCACACGAATTGAACAGCACTGCTTCCTTGCTACTTACCCAACTACATATAGTACTTCACCTTAAAAGGACTCTACCATGTCCAAGCCAAAGGTGCTCCTCCTGGGAGAGATTGACCAGTATGTTCCCCATAAAGTTTCCCCTCACGTCCATGTATGACTACTGACCCGTCATTTCCAGTGCCCACAAGGACTGGTCCGATCTTGCCTCAATTGCTGATGTTATCACACCGAAGTCTACCAACAGGGCAGACTTCATCAAGGAGTCCCAGGGCGGTGCATTCGACGGCGTCGTCGCTGCATACCGTACCTTCCAATCGGTCTCTATCACTGGGCTCATAGATGAAGAGCTCGTCAGCTCTCTGCCCAAGAGCTTGAAGTACCTCAGCCACAATGGTACGCTACTCTCCTCTTAATCCTATAAACTCAACACTCCATTGTCGACCGCAGAGGGCGGAGAATCACCACAGAGAGCCCCAGCGACGGAAGATAGTGAGCTACAGACTGACCAAACACAGGCGCTGGATACGACCAAATCGATGTGAGCGCCTGCACCAAGCACGACGTCCGCGTTTCCAACACACCTTCTGCTGTCGACGATGCCACCGCCGACGCAAACATGTTTCTGATCCTCGGCGCGCTGCGCAACTTCAACACTAGCATGGTCGCCCTGCGCGCCGGCAACTGGCGCGGCAACCCCAACCCGTCCCTAGGCCACGACCCCCAGGGCAAGGTCCTCGGTATCCTTGGTATGGGCGGCATTGGACGCAACCTCAAGATCAAGGCTGAGGCCTTCGGAATGAGCGTGCAATACCACAACCGCACACAGCTGAGTGAGGAGCTGTCTGGCGGAGCGAAGTATGTTAGCTTTGAGGAGCTGTTGGCCTCTAGCGATGTGCTGAGCTTGAACTTGCCGCTGAACGTGAGTAATTTGCTCTTAGTTTAAGGGGATATAGCTGACATAGACAGAAAAACACCCGCCACATCATCTCAACGAAGCAATTCGAGATGATGAAGGATGGGGTTGTTATAGTCAACACTGCACGCGGTGCGGTGATTGATGAGGCAGCTCTGGTGGAGGCACTGAACTCCGGTAAGGTGGGATCGGCCGGTTTGGATGTGTACGAGGAGGAGCCGAAGATCCACCCGGGACTTGTGGCATGCGAGCGTGCAATCCTGCTGCCTCACATGGGAACATGGACAGTGGAGACCCAGACGAAGATGGAGAGGTGGACGATTGAGAATGTGAAGTTGGCTATCCAGACAGGAGCGCTGAAGAGCCCGGTGTGGGAGCAGAAGGGAATGTGATGAGTTACATGATACTATACTGCGTTAACTCCAAGAGGTATAGTTGCCAGGGTGAGAATATAGAGACCCAGGCATTCGGAGAAATTTGGACCTCCCCGCAATATAGATTTTGAGGAGAGATGGGACCGACAACATATGAAGGGCTACAAGAATAATTCGCCATATTTTCAGACATATAGAGTCAATATATAACTTCACGATGACAGGCATTGTTATCTACTTTGCACAGTGCATGCTGATGTATGACAACACATGCAAAGTAGCACCATGGAAGAGTCGAATCTTGAATTTGTTTTCAATTCGGGCTCGTAGTAAATCAGATTAGCTACCCCGCTAAAAGTGGTATCTCAACGAGCAGTTCCATGTCCGTAAAGCTTGCCATCATTCCCAGGCCCCTTGAACTCCGAACACCAGTTATGTGTCATCAACGCAGGCCCTGGAAACCCATGTTCCTAGGCCAATAAGGCTTTCACGACCGCTTCTCCAATGGATCAGGGAAGTCCTCTGCTAATAGTCAGTTCTGCCACAGTGATTCTGTTAGATTGTGGGAGCAAACATACTCATGCTCCAATCCTGGTGCACCAATACTTTTTCGCATCTGGCCACCTCCTCTCTGTATTTTGCACTCTTCCAACAGCTTCCCGGCGCCCCAAAGGGGTCCTTCCCTTTCCCATCCTTGCCTTGCTTTGCACCATTTGGCCCTGCCGGAGCGCTTGTGGCACCGCTGCCCTCGCCATGAGTCGATGGCTCTACGTATGACCGGGTAGTATTTCGATCCGGCGTATCAGCTGGTGAATCTAGCATCGTTGTATCATGGCGTGCGTCTGTTCGCAGGGGAGACGAGGTCGGGGGCGGGGAGTTGGAGTCTAAATGGTGGGGTTAACCCGTGAACCAACAGCTGGAAAGGATATATAGATTCCGGGCATCTAGACGTAATAACTCACCTGCCATTGTGAAACGCTGCGTCGTGGGTTACTTGTTCGGCCTTGGATTCAATGGGCTAAAGCTTGTTGTTATTTAAGGCAGCTAGAGCTTGTGCGAGCAACAACCTGGAGGGATTCCAGAACGCTGCATGTAGCCATGGGCGGCCGCATCAGTGCCGGGCCGCTAACCCCCACATTTTGGTACGACCCAAGCGAGACATAAAGTTGTGTTTCATGGCTTAGTTCTCTGACGCAAAACATACCACTTCACTGCTCTTTTTACTATATACAAGCAAGTATAACTGTATATTAATAGCCCAGCTTTTGGAATGGCTAAAAATGGCTCCGCAGTACCCGACGCCTGGGACGACGACTGGGAGGCCCAGGCTGATAAAGAAGAAGAGGGAGGGGTCAAGCTGGAACAACCAGAAGAGGTGAAGCTGAGCAAGGCCGAGAGATTGGCGAAGCACGCCGAGGAGAACAAGAAGATGTGGCAGACTGCGTAAGCCCATCTTGAATTCCTTTGCTCTATGCTCCGCGCTAGACCCTAACACCATGATCAGAGAAACACCCGAAACTTTCCACTTCCTTGCAGCCAAAGACACCGTCCCGCTCAAGACAGAATTCAAGCCTGCCCTTAAAGTCCTCAGTCGGAAACCAGCCTCGCAAGGCGCCGGAGACGGCGACGACGACGAACAACAAGGCAAGAAACAACTCTCAGTCGAAGAGATTCGCGCCAAGACGCAAAGGGAGCGCGAGGAGAAACAGAAGAAATACGAGGAAGTGCGCGCGAGATTATTCGGCACCGACACAAAGTCTGGCAGCTCAAGCCCCGGAAATGTCACCCCCCCAGGCCAAGGGGACGATAGGAGGGGTGGTGGTGGGAGAGGAAAGGGAAGAAACCGAGGCAATGGTGACAGCATCGGGAGGGCCCAGGATATCCGCCGCCCCGATAGTAGCCACAGTGGCCCAAGGGAGCTCTTCGACCCAAACTACACGGCCAAACCTGGCGCAGTCTCCGTCGCACGCCGCGGCAACGACGCCTCCTCTGGACGCTCTACACCCAACTCCACTCGCGGTGATCGCGAGGAGGCACAGATCTTACGCACACCAAGGGGTCCGGACGCAGGGAGAGGGGGCTTTGGATTTGCTAACAGGGGAGGTAAATCTGGTTGATGGATTCGTCTCTGCGCTAGGTCTAAATCTATCTACCAGGGTGCTGTGGCTTCGGCTACCAGCCTCCACCAATCTTGCCCGCGAGCTGGACAACACGCTCCGTGTCGGTTGACTTGTCCTTACCGACGTCGCTGATGACAGCGCGGTAGGATGTATATGCCAGCTTGTCCAGGGGTATATCTGTTACTTCCGCCCAGTGGGACAACGTATTTTTGATTCGGGAGGGAGAGATACCATAAATGGTATCGGACGGCTCATCCACCTCCATCTTCCCACCACCGTTCGATTCCACGGCCCCTGTCTCAGAACCAGAGAAATACGCCTCGTCCACCGCTGCAAGCCACTCCTTCTGCTCCTGTGGCCCCGACTTGGTCTCCCTTCCCAGCCTCTGCGCTACAATCGGATCGTCGACTTTGATCTGGCCTCCGCCGTTTGTGCAGCCGCCAGGGCAAGCCATGACTTCGACGTAACTAAGCTCTACCGAGCTGCCGGGTTTCCCCACAGGTTTCCTTGCCGCGCCAACTGGACGTCCACCTGGCATCCGAGATGGTCGTACTGGCTTCAATTTCCGTACCAAATTTTGGATATTACGGAAGCCATAATATCGGGCAGTCTTAAATAAGGTCTCGCCGCTCGAAGAGACGATGTTATAGTCTATAACATCGGCATTGCGGCCTCGGACGGTTTGGATGGTGCTTCCTGGGTGTTGAGATGCGAAGTGTTGGAGGATATAATGGAGGTTGCCTCCCGATGTGCCTGCCGCGCGGTCCCCATTGCTTTGGATAGATGAGTGTGGTGGGAAGAGGAATTTGTGTAGGGCTGGATCTGGGAATGATATTGAAGAAGAAAGTTGCGAGCGAGGCAATGCAGCGAAATCGATGCCTCGTGATTCGGCGAGCATTATTAGTTCCTTGCTTGTGATAACACAATCAACATCTCTGACTCCTTTCGTCCCAGGCGATGCTTCTCCGTCCCAGTGAATGTCTGTGAGTTCTTCGCGACTCGCTTCTAGCTTCTTGTCGAAACACGGCATGACTGCTACGTGCCATATCCGATCTGGCGAGATCTTTAACTTCTTGCTCAGCGTCGTCTTAAGAAGCGTTCCCATGAGCGCCTGTGGCGATTTTAAGCGTGACAGGTGCGGCAACACATGAGGGTGCGTCTTTTCCGCGTAGCAGATCCAGCCTGGACATGAACTCGTGAGGATTGGCTTGGTAGGACCTTCTTTGCCACCTTGCATGGACGCCGCCACTTCCTCAGCTCCTAGAACCAAACATGCCTCCCGAGCAACATTCGTGTCCACCACCCACTGGAACCCGTTCTTGTGTGTGCCCCCTATGCGCAGCCCCTCGGGTCCGCTGAGGAGTTGCTCAATCATGTACCCAGCCTCGCGCTCTGATATGCCATAAGCAGCGGCTATACTGGCCCGAGTTTGCGGCGACACGCTCGCAATGTATATCCTTCCATTGTTGTCCCCTTCCCCGCTTTGTATCGCACCATCTTGCCGCAACCGCAGTGCCGGGCCCTCGTCCAGTGAATTCAGTACCTCTGCGTGGCTTTGCAGACTCACAAGCACCGCCTCAGCAGACGTGACACAGCCGGAGCACGCGAGGCAATCTGTGAGACTGATCTCTGCTGGTGGCAAGTCTGAAGGGAGGGGCGCCTCATTCGAGAATTTAAGTTCGTATGGATTTTCGTCTGCCGGAGGGGGTGGGAGTGTTTCAATCGGCTTTATGCAGGCGACACCTGGGGAGATGAAGTCGTTGAGGTCGTCCGCGGAGAGGATGGCGGACATGGTCCAGATGGAGGGGCACTTCGCGTGCGGTTACTGGACTTTGTGTGGTTGTTCGCAAGCAGTTGACTTGTGAAGCTGGAAAAACTAGCTATAAATGGGAGGGGAATATTAAAATCATTAGGGTGGTCAAGACAGTAGTAGTAGATTTGTAGTCATAAATATGCGATTAATAATAAAGAATTATTGTAAATTGGGATAAGATAATTCGATAAGGTCCCGAGTCCGGAGAAGCGCGATTTGGTGGCGATGGTGGGGTTCTGGCCAGGACAGGGATGGTGCGCTCTCGCTTTTCCTTTGGGTCCCATATGACGCACTTACTCGGATAGCCACTATCAGCCTCAATGTTCCCCAAGGTAGCTGTTCTTGAATTTTTGGATATATTATAGTAGCTTGCCATAACTCTCATGGCTGATCACTTATAACTCGAATTGATATATACCGTACCCCCAACATTTGATCTTATAACAGTACTACTCGGTGGCTATCATTTAAGCCTTCCACGTTTGAACATGAATGCAAGTTGCCCGCAACTCTGATTCCAAGGCACTTTCTAACATTCTCAGTCATTCAATTTATTCTGCTATGCCACGGCAGGCTGGCTCTTGATACAGGCGACACCATTGATCATATCTCCTCGTATCATAGTTGCGCTTCTCTCCAACGACATCCATCATCCCAACTCTCTTGAGACCTACTTCGCCCGTTTCCTTGGTCTCACTCTCATACCTTTTGCCATTCTCTTCCTCTTCCTCAGCGGCGCTTTCCCACTGGATGGTTCTAACGCATCTTGTACGTCCCATAGCGAGTCCTGTTCAGCGTGTATTTGGAATTATTCTAACAATGCCACAGCTGAACTCGAAGGCGACCAAACGACGCCATTCACTACTCCCACTCTCCTCCTAGCAGGTCTATACCATACTTCAATCAGCTTTTATACATACGCACGCTATTCTCAGCGATCCTCGTCGCAGTTCTCGTATCTCTTAGCTGCCACAATTTCAGGAGTTCTGGCAGCTCTTGGGCTGTGGTCGGCGATGTTTGGCAATGGCGGGCATATTAGCAAGAGAACAGGAGCAGATAAGAGGACGAGCGGATGGCCATTCAAAAATACCGTGGAGAAGAAGAGGAGGAAGGGGAAGGGAAGGCAAGAAGAGGGAATCGAGCTTAAGGAGCTGTGATATTTTATTTTTGGCTGTTGAATAAGGAGTATGAGAACAAACAACTGTGAACAATAGAGCCATATTGGTTCACTGGCACAGTAGTTCTTTGGTACATGACTGGTATTTTGTTTGAAGGTTTTGTAGAAGATCTGCCTCTGAAGCCTCGTGGCTATCTCATGGGTTTAGTTAGGCTAGGCTGGAGAAGCCGGGGAAGATAGCACCGCCATTGAGACATGTCTTAGAAGAGTGGCCGGCAATTGATACGGCCAACGGAGACAATTCGGATGGCTATGTGATCAAATCTATTGTAGCTGCTTCAATACGAGCAATATAGGTCATATGTGGCATTCATATTCGTGTAATTTTACATGCTTTTTGGACCACTCTCCTATGATTTCATTTCCATGAGTCCGTACTCCACTATGCAGCGCAGCTTAACGCCCTTGAAAACCGAGCCAAAACATCAGAATCCCGCCTTCGGGTGAATATAGATAAAACTCATCAGACCACACGCTTAACCTGTTCAACTGAGTTAGTCCTTTGTCCAAGTGCTAAGTGATATATTTGCCTACCTCGAAGAAGCGCTTCAACCACCAGACCTGGAAGACACCGTTCGCAATCAGGACACCCATTTGGAAGGTGCTCCACCACTTGACACGGCCGTTGGTGCTCTCAGCAGTGTTACGGTGGATGCGCTCACGCAGGACAATGTATGATTGTTCGTCCTTAACCTGGGCGAGAAGATCGGAAAGCGCGCGAACTTCGAGAAATAATTAGTAACAATTTTTATAATCCATAGGTGACGGTATTACCTTCAATCTCTAGAGGATCAGTGGTCCCTTCCGCCTCAGGCACGTAGACAATTCCGTGGACGTTGAATGAAACCTCCTTGCTGTTTGCCGACCAGTTGTCGTTGCTGAAGCAGTATACGAATTTTCCATCATGCTTTGCAACAAATGAGTGGTCACCTGTTGATACACTGCGCTCGTTTGCCTCGAGCCCGCCGGCAGGGTTGGTGATCTGGTATACTTGTCAACAACAGCTTCCAATGGACAACACATCATGAGCTTCTCACCCAGAAATCAATGTCCAAATTTCCAGCCTGCTTAAATTCCCTGTCGCCGACCTGGAAGGTAACAGTCATTTTGTCATCTCTGCGGAGCTGTTCGTGGAAGCATTCGCGTCCATGCGCCGCGAGCTGGATGTTATGAGCTGTCGCGGCGGTAAAAAGGGTAGTGATTGCCAACAGGCAGGCAGAAGTGAAGCGCATAATGGCGATGTGGCAATTGAGCAATCGTGGCTCTTCTGTTTATATGCCGTGAACCTGCTACCTGATCCTCGTCGATATTGGCGTTCCTGATCTTGGTTGCCTCCTAAAATGATGACAGCAGACCTAGGGGCACCTTTAGACTTTGGAAGCGCTAGAAGTGGCTTAGCGCGGCTACAGACCGCGAGAAATCCCACGAAGACGACCTGTCCACTCTCGCCTCACCTTATCATCTACTCGGTAGATACTCCATCATCCAACTCTCCACCACTTCAACGACCTCGTCCTCATTAACTCACTGCGTTGTAAGTAGGAGTCTTATCAACCTCTCCGAATCTCCCTCAGTCATCTCGGCCAATGTCCCCTTAGTGGCGAAACCATCAACATCAATACGGTGCCTGGTTTACGTACTCGCGGCCACGCCTTGGCCCCGTTTCCCATCGTGGACGAGGCCATAGGGGATATTGGACGTCATGATATTGCATATTCCCACCATGGCCAACTCCATTTATCTATCGCTATTACCCTACTGTTGCCGGAAGAGCTCTCGCTGATTCGAATAACGGTGAATAGATATTTACGCACGAGCGCCCTCGTCATAACATAGCCTACTCGCACATACCGCAAATATGGGTCTTACTTTCTCAAAGCTGTTCGACAAGTTGTGGGGGAAGAAGGAGATGAGAATCTTGATGGTTGGTTTGGATGCTGCCGGAAAGACCACCATTCTCTACAAGCTCAAGCTTGGTGAGATCGTCACCACTATCCCAACAATCGGTATGGCAAATCCAACAATTATCCAGGCAACTCCATCGGCCATCGAAACCAGGACTGACGCGTTTTACTACAGGATTCAACGTCGAGACCGTCGAGTACAAGAACATTCAGTTCACCGTATGGGATGTCGGAGGACAGGACAAGATCAGGCCTTTGTGGAGGCATTACTTCCAAAACACCCAGGGTATCATCTTCGTTGTCGACTCCAACGATCGCGACCGTGTGGTTGAGGCAAGAGAGGAGCTGCAGCGCATGCTGAACGAGGATGAGCTCAGGGACGCTCTCCTCCTGGTCTTCGCCAACAAGCAGGATCTGCCAGTGAGTTGCCATTGATGACAGATTTGTTGAATACGCATTGACCCACTCGCAGAACGCCATGAACGCCGCCGAAATCACCGATAAGCTTGGTCTGCACAGCTTGAGACAGCGTGGATGGGTAAGAACGCCCCCTTTGGCTAGGCAGCCGATTTTGGCATGTGAAGATACACGACTAACTTTGGGACACAGTACATTCAATCCACCTGCGCTACCTCCGGTGATGGACTTTACGAGGGTCTCGAGTGGCTCAGCAGCACTCTCCGCAAGACTGGCCAGAACTAAGATTTGTAACACATATCATCTCTCCTCCTCAATCGTTCATCACAGCTCAGCCAATCGTCCATCTACGACAAACGCTTTTACACATCCCTATCCTGGTCTTTTGTCACTTCAGCGGTTTTGAATCCTATGAGAGGCGCAAGGGTTGGGTTTTTTTTATGATTGCGAAGTTCTGTGGCTCTTTGCTTTCCTGCATGGCTCTGGCTTCGCCTTCGTGGAGCCCTTTCTTTGCGTGCCTTTTGGGTCTCCCCTCTCTCTGCTAGTTGTGGTTTTGCCATGTTCCCCATTGTGTCTTTATGGTATAAAAGCAGTCGGTAGATGAGGGATGAGACGTGGTTGGTAGTTTACTCGATAATGGATTTTACTTTAGAACAGGATCGTCTTGTGTCATTTAATCATATTCTTAACTCCGATCCCGTAAATGTGCCCGTAGTCATGTTTTCCATATGTATTCATATCTATGTTTGTACATTCTAAAAAGTAGAGGGGTAACATTGCTTGTTCAAACTCCTTCGCATGCAGTTTATATATCTTACACATCACCTCACCTCCCCTACATCCCCTCACTCCCCTCCCTTCCTCCCACTCTCCCACTCCCTCAACGCCTCCTCCCACCCAACCCCCCTCCTAACCCCACACCTCTCCTCCACCACCTCCCACGTCCTAGCCCTCACAATCCTCTCCACCCCCCTCTCCATCCTCACCACCCTCGCCAACTCCTCCGTCCTACTCTCCCTCGGAAAAAACCTCGACGAATACGGATCAAGCCTATCATCAATCACCCTCGCCTTCCCCCTCTCCTCCTCCAGCTGCCGCGCCACAAGCCCCGGATCATCTGGGTCCGGAGCTACCGCGACGTTGCCGCAGTACTCCAGTACGTCGGACCGCGCTTTCCACCCGGGGAAGAGGATTTGGGATTTGAAGCCTGTGCAGGCGGTGGGGTCGAGAAGGCGCGCGCCGGAGGGGGCGCGGTGAGAGGTGGAGGTTATGTCGAAGCCGCGGGCGGCGGGGGTGGCGAGGGCGTTGAGGTTTTGGGTTATGGAGTCGTCGATGGAGGAGCGGGAGACGCGGATGAAGTCTAGGAGGTGTTAGAGAAGGGGCTGGAAGGGGGAAAGGGGGGGGGGAAGGCGTACCTCGTAGGGCGGCGGTAGAGAAGCAGAATTGAGGAGTCAGCACTGGGTGGGAGGACTGGGAAGCCCTTCCTTCCTGTGCCTTGGGGGCTGAGGCAGGTTGAGATGCCATGGCTGCTATGGGGGCTGAGGGAGGAGATGGGGAGACTATCTCTTCCTTTGCCTTGGGAGGCTGGTCTGACCAGAGGAGATTCGCCACGGTGAAAGGTGTTGGTTTAGACGTTATTTGGGTTCGTGGTTTGGCGGTTAAGTGGTCTGGAAGGGTCTTGTATGGCGGTCTTGTTGCAATACGAACAAGTACCTTTTACCTTGCTCGCTCGTATCTAAGCGCGGTTTGGCCGATAAGAGACCTCGATGACGAAGGGAGCTATTCCATGGATAAGGAATCTTGTCGAGCTTCAATGTTTGGAATGTCTTTGTAAGATGAGTATAGTATGTCGAAAAATACAAATGTGGAGGTCCTCATTGTAAGTTCTTTCCATCATATTCAATCCGGGGCGGTCATTTCTGCCTTGCATACAAAATCGCTTCAAAACCTGGATGACAAGTAAATGTCTCGGACAGGATAGCAATGTCCTGAGGGAGACCTATCCAACATATGGGCGGCATTTTACAATTCCCAGAGCATATTCTTCAGCATTTTTACACCGATATGAGAATTTAGTCTTTGTTCCAAAATGTTCAAACCCCCACCCATATTCTCCCACTAAATTCTGGTGCGACGAGCGGATCTCGAGAATTTCATAATGACAAACCCCCCAAAACCCCCCACGGGGTCTACCCCCACGGCGGCGCTTGCATATTTGCTTCTTTCGCGTCTCTTATTTTGACGTCAGGTCAGTTGCTGATACATAAAGGCTGGAGGAATCGCTGCTTTCACTATCGATCTGCTAGTTTATCCTTTGGATACTTTGAAGACGAGATTCCAGAGTAGAGACTACAAAAGGCTCTACTACGACCCGGCCAAAAATGCTGTTAATAAGGCGGTTCTGTTCAGGGGGTTGTACCAGGGCGTGGGGAGTGTGATACTTGTTACTTTGCCTTCGTGTGAGTCTATTCTTAATATTATTGTTCTATTACTGACTGTTGGCAGCTGGTATCTTCTTCACAACATATGAAGCCGTCAAAAGTGGTTGTATGAAGATCAACCCAACACGGAACGGCTCGCAACATCCATTGGTTCCGCCACCAATTGTCCACGCTGCGGCGTCATCTATAGCTGAACTTGCATCATGTCTGATTCTCACACCAGCTGAAGTCATAAAACAAAATGCACAAATGGTACGGCGGCCAGAGGGTAGCCACCACACGGGCTTCAAGCAATCGCCCACCTACCAAGTGTTACAGCATTTCAAAAAGCCGTCTCAATTACTAAGGGGATACACCTCTCTTGCGGCTCGGAACCTCCCATTCACAGCGATGCAGTTCCCCATGTACGAGCACTTGAAACAGACCATCAACTCAAGCAGGCAGCAGAAGGGCAAGGCAACGGGGTCAATCTCGGAATTAGCAGCCGTCACAGCAATCAGCGCAAGTGCAGCCGGTTCAGTTGCCTCGTTCATCACAACTCCACTAGACGTCGTGAAGACCCGGGTCATGCTATCCGCAATCGACAAGCGCAGCGATAACAACAGTTCGCAGCCCACCAGTTCATCATCTCCTGCGAAAGCAAGCGCTCCTGCACGAGCAAGCGGTGGCGTGAACATTGACGTGGCACGACAAGTTCTTGCCGAGAGCGGTGTCAAGGGCCTCTTCCGCGGAGCGACCTTGCGTTCCGTCTGGTCTGCGTTGGCAAGCGGGTTGTATCTTGGGACTTACGAGAGTATGCGGATGTGGCTCGAGGAGCGGCGGGTAGGGACGGATGCATGAGGGGGTGATACGGGGGGAATTCTTGGACGAGGAAAAAGAGTGTGGAGTGAAGATGTGGATGATGAGACGTTGTATTCGCACCCCGGTTCGAAACGGCGTAGGGTGGAAGTTGGACTAGAGGAGCTGTGAAAAAATGCTAGCATCCCCACATCTCTAGAGCCACGTGGAGAGTGTAGTTGTATATATTTTGAATAGGGAAGGCTGTACCGACCAAATTGAGATTTTCCGAGCATGTTGGTCCGAGTCTCATAGAGGTAGCTGGAGAGTCCGGATAATAACATCCAACATCGATCAAGGGGGGAGGGGCTGATGCAAGGAAGCCAACAACGCTCCGATAACTCTCGTAGCGGTCATTAGCAGGATCAGCAGGAGGGAGCGAGCGTTTGATGTGAGCGGTGAGAATCAGCCGGGGTAACGTAAATGACGGTATGGTGGTGGGCTGTGCGTTTTGCAGAGGAGATATGCATACTATAGCCACAAGTTGATAATGGAAATGGCAGGATGTTTGGATGGGGATGAACGGGCTAACATTGGCAGTCGGATGTACCAGAGAGGTAATACGCGGTGTTCGGGGGGATTTCTGGCAGGCATACAGTACCACCAACAACCAACCCTAGCAAAATAGCAAAAGCTAGGACGAAATGGCACCTTGGAGGCTATCATTTTCGAACATGATGACGATTCCATTGTCCCTCTAAAATATTATTGACGCTTTGCATGGGGACGTACATTAGTTCTGCATATGGGGGGGCATTTTCATATTATGTACTATACAGTAATCAGATATGCGGGACGCCGTTTCGTTTCGTGAGACAATGGCAATTTGTTTCTATTTGGTGTGTATGGTGCTGTATTGCCTGTATTGGTGCTGTATGGTTGGTGTTTTAGTGGCAGAAAAAAACCCGTGGGTGTGGATTGTGTGGTGCAGAGTTACAGTACAGTGCAGTACGTATGGTGTGCGGATAAACCAATCCGTCGCGTATGTCCGCCTGTGTTATCATTGCTCGCTCATTCCTTCCCTCGTCTCCAGATACGCCATCGTATATCTGAGGTACAAGCCCAAGTTCCAATCCGGCCCGTTAATACAACAACACATTTCTATAACTGCTAGCTTCAAACGTGTCAGGATCTGCTATAGTGTATGGGCTGTTGGATCAATTCCTTTATTCTTATGTAAATTTCATAGTACTGTACTAGTATACACTGCAAAAAAGAGATTGTTCTCCTAGCTTCTAACAAAGAAATTCAATCCGAGATGTCGAGTCATGCCGAACCAAGCAAACCAAACTCCACCACCCTGAAGTTAAACAATTTTCCCAACCGCCTTCAGGCCCGGTAGGTCCCACCACCACTGTGTGTGCCTGGCAACCCGAGGCCGTCTTGCACCATCGGGCTCAAAGATGTCGAGCTATATTGTCTCGGTTGCCACTACTGACTAACAGTAATTGTGGTATTTATTAGACCTGCCCGCTTGCACTTTTTCTCTTTTTGCCTTCCGTTTTATTGTAAAGTCAAATTCCAGGTAGTTTTTGAGTCCATTCATTCTTCTCTTTTCGCCCCCCTTTTCCGTTTCTCTGCTTCTCACATTGACGCCGCGGTCAATTGGGTAAAGAACATACTTTCAGTGTCACTGGCTTCGTCACACCAACTATCGTCTCTCATTTCAACAAAGACGCCTCCTCGTCACGTGGTTTGGTGATTCACACTCACATTTGCCTCCCCGCTGTAACAATGGCGATCGACATCGGTCCCGTACTCGTGGAGAAGCCCGTGGTGGCACACATTCCCGTCAAGCCCACGGCACCAGCTGCTGCTGCGGTGGCGCCAGTTGAGGTGTCCGAGCCAGAGTCAACAGCCGACACTCATCTGGTCATCTCGCCATATACCGACTATCTTCATCTCTTGGATCTCAGGACTGTTAGCAGCCAGGAACAGCTTCTGGCGCATGCATTGATCAAAATGAAGTCCCTGAGGGAGGACTACGCAACTGCTCCATATATCGAAACCTTCAACTGGGACGAAGTTGTCGAAGACCTCCGTGAGCGTGCTAAAGCCATTGGGCTCTCATGGAAAGAGCAATCTTTCTACATCGTTGTCTTCAGATCCCAAGTTCCTCCAACCACCGACTATTCGAACCTCGGCGCTCTCGATAAGGCAGCTCACGTGGAGGCGGTTCAGAGTGGCGGTTTCTTGAAGTAAGTGTTAACTGCAGCAAAATTGTTTTACTTACCTTGCTAACCTTTCTCCAGGTACTGGTTTGGAGTCCCCGATGCAAATGGGAGAAATCTCGCCACCTGCGTTTGGACCACGAAGGAGGCTGCCGTTCTTGGCGGAGTTGGGCCAGCTCACCGCCGCGCCGCTGGTGCGGCCAGACACAGCTACACTGAGTGGCACATTGAGCGCCTCAACCTTGTCATCAAGGATAACATTGACGGCTGGGCCATTGAGGAATGGGTTGCCAAATGAAGAGGGCAAACCGACACACCACACACACAGCGTTTTGACGCAGCGAAGGAAAAGTTAATGAACAAGAGGAAACTTATGATGAGACGACAAAAGACGAAGATAGACTTGTGCCCGTTGCGATACCTATTTGGTTTCTGCTTTGCTTTCAATTTGGGTCGATAGGGAGGTTTTCTGCGTTTAGCTTTCAAGCGAGCTCATCATAGCGGGCGTTACAATAGACTTTTCAATCATATAAAGATCTTCCAATAAATCGCCGTTACTGGTATTGAATGATAATATTTGGAACTGAAACGTACAACCTAATCAATAACCTCAGAACCCATTCCACAGTTGTGAGAAACGTGACTTACATATTTTGTTAAAGAGAAGTGAGGGACTCGATATGCGTGGCGATGGCGCTAAATATACTAGCGCGATTTAACGCCAAGACTTTGCGTTTGCGATCCCACAAACGAGAAACGACGTCCAAAAAGTGTCCCGCCCCGACGAGTATTCCATTTGCGACGACCACCTCACGTTGACAACCCTCTCGCCGATCGCCATCGCAGCTTCATCAACTCGTCATATACCAGGGAAACCTTATATTTTCAATATGGCGGACGCTATTACGAAGGAGATCCCGCTCAACGCGGTCCAGGTGGAGGCTTTGGTATGGCAATAGGGCTTAGGTAGCCAGTTCAAGACTGACAGGAAACAGGTTGTCATGAAGATCGTCAAGCACTGCACAGCTGCGTTCCCTACGACCGCAACCGGCTCCATTGTCGGCATGGACAAGAACAGCACCCTCGAGGTCACCAACAGCTTCCCCTTCCCCACCACAGATATCGTCCAGTCCGACTCGTCGCACCAGAGCCAGAACGACCACCTAAATGCGTCGAACGCCGCAGCAGCTGCACCCCGCGCCAAGGCCAACGTGGTTTACCAGAACGAGATGATCAAGTACCTGCGTGAGGTCAATGTGGACGCCAACAACGTTGGATGGTACACTAGCGCGAATATGGGCAGCTTCATCAACCTGAACCTGATCGAGAACCAGTACTTCTACCAGAAAGAGGTTAACGAGCGTACCGTCTGCTTGGTGCACGATGTGTCGAGGAGCGCACAGGGAGCTCTCAGCCTCCGCGCTTTCAGACTCTCGCCTACGTTTATGGCCGCCTACAAGGAGGGTGTTGCCAAGTTCACAACTGAGAGGTTCGTCGAATCCAAGCCATAGCTAAACTCGTTCCGAAATGCTGACCGTTTTATTTTAGCCTTCAGAAGTCCAAGATGACCTACAAGGATATCCTTGTCGAGCTTCCCCTTATCGTCCACAACTCCCACCTTCTGACTTCTTTCCTCCATCAACTACCGGCCGTCCCATCTGCCGAGCTTGAGTTCCCCACCAGCTTGTCAGACATTAAGGGTCTCAACCCAGAGATCCCATTATATCCAGCATACGAGACCACTCTTGATATGTCGATTGACCCATTCTTGGAGAAGTCGTGCGACCTGCTTTTGGACGCTGTTGAGAGCCACTACACCGAGCTGAACAACTTCCAGTACGTTACACAATTTCACTCCGCCTCGATATCTTCTTACTAACTGCTTGTTCAGATACTACCAAAGACAACTTGCCCGCGAGCAAACCAAGGTCACTGCTTGGCAAACAAAGAGGAAGGCCGAGAACGCCGGAAGAGTTGCAGCTGGCCAGGCGCCACTCCCAGAAGACGACTGGAAGACCCTTTTCAAGCTGCCCACCGAGCCATCTCGTCTCGAGTCGATGCTCTTAGCTCGCCAGGTCGAGCAATACGGACGCACCGTCGACAACTTCACCGCCACCATCAGCGCAAAGATGTTCCTTTCTAAAGATACCCTGCTTCCTGGAGAGTCATCCTAAGCTAACTTAGGGGGTTTTGTGTGATGATAAAGGGGCATGGATGGAAGGATGGGGATGGGGAACGCGAGATAATGATCTGCTCGTTTGGGGGATTTGCATGGCAATGGCGTTCGACGGCATAGAACGAGCTGTATATAGTATTTGTCTATTACAGCCATAAAAGAAAATTCAAAACTATATTAAGCAGCTGACTTTTTTCGGCGAGCATGCGAAGTGAAACTTGAAGTATGGAGGGGTTGTAGAATATCCCAAAAACTGCTGGCTTACCTCGTCCAACGCTAGCCACAACACATGTTTTGTTGTTTTCGCCAAGGATGACATCCGAATACGCAGCGTGGGGAGCGAGGGGAGCGAGGGGTTCCTAGATTCCTTCCTTTCGGGGACTTCTCGCGCCCTTCCCAGAGAGCCGATGCAGGCTGACAGCCAATCATATAGTCGAGACAGGCCACAGACAGGCCACACAAATTACAGTACGGTGCAATCTGACCCGCAACAAAACTGTTGCTTGTGTACTCT
The DNA here is from genome assembly GCA_000750815.1 of Pseudogymnoascus sp. VKM F-4516 (FW-969). Taxonomy (NCBI): domain Eukaryota; kingdom Fungi; phylum Ascomycota; class Leotiomycetes; order Thelebolales; family Thelebolaceae; genus Pseudogymnoascus; species Pseudogymnoascus sp. VKM F-4516 (FW-969). Next base: position 61,918 of record JPJZ01001142.1, on the reverse strand, counting down.
AAACGTGGTGAGGCAGATAGAAGTCTCAGCTTCGGTGCAACCCGTCTTCGGAGTTTGTAGAGGCAGGGTTTGCGTTACGAAGGGGAGTACCGGGTGTTTTTGCAGTGCAGGAAAATATGAAAATATCCCAGGCCGCAGGTCTTCCCCATCGCTGCCGTCCTACTCGTCCCATATGTCCTATTTAATGTACAACTAACCAAATAACTACTCTTCAATCGTATAGATCTATTTTAACTTTTAAATAAAAATAATTGCCTCGAGCGTACGTTGCTGTAAGCTTCCTTATGTTTACGGAGAGTTTTTGTCTGGCCATCGGAGATTTACTTTACCCCTCCTTCGCCCTCTCACCGCCACGGGCACAATTCTGTTCAGGGGGCCATCCACAGCCATCCACCCACCAACCACCCTCTAGCCGCCAAACCCGAAAGGTTGGTGGGGTTATCTTTAGCGAATATACGATCCTTCAACTTGTCCCACTCCCCTCCCCCGCCTTCAACCTTCTCTACCATCTTACTCTCCCAAAACACCTCATTTTCCTCTCATCCAAATCCCCCCTCCAAAACAATTCACATCGCAATCATGAGCGGAGCACCAGCAACTAAGTTCAAGGTCGCTGACCTGTCCCTCGCGGCCTTTGGCCGTAAGGAGATCGAGCTCGCTGAGGTATTTACAACCCCTCACCTCACCTGAAACAAAAATAAAATAGCCATCGGAAAACTTGAAGCTGACCAAATTGAATAGAATGAGATGCCCGGTCTCATGGCCACCCGTGCCAAGTACGCTGAGGACCAGCCACTCAAGGGTAATTATATCCATTGTCTCTTGTTATCAGCCCAGTTCTAACTCTCCCTCAAGGTGCCCGCATTGCTGGATGTCTCCACATGACCATCCAGACTGCCGTCCTCATCGAGACCCTTACCTTCCTCGGTGCTGAGGTTACCTGGTCTTCCTGCAACATCTTCTCCACCCAGGACCACGCCGCTGCTGCCATTGCCGCCGCTGGTGTCCCAGTCTTCGCCTGGAAGGGTGAGACCGAGGAGGAGTACCAGTGGTGCCTTGAGCAACAATTGGTTGCCTTCAAGGACAACAAGGGACTCAACCTGATTCTTGATGACGGTGGAGAGTAAGTTTTATCATTCCTCCTTGCACAGAGAATCCGAATCTAATCAGGACTCCAGCTTGACCTCGTTGGTCCACACCAAGTACCCCGAGATGCTCAAGGGCTGCTACGGTGTCTCTGAGGAGACCACCACCGGTGTTCACCACCTTTACAAGATGCTTAAGAACGGCGAGCTGTTGGTGCCATCCATCAACGTCAACGACTCCGTTACCAAGTCCAAGTTCGACAACCTTTACGGTTGCCGTGAGTCCCTCGTCGATGGCATCAAGCGTGCCACCGATGTTATGATCGCCGGAAAGGTCGCCGTTGTCGCCGGTTTCGGTGATGTCGGAAAGGGTTGCGCCATGGCTCTCCACTCCATGGGTGCCCGTGTCATCGTCACTGAGGTTGACCCCATCAACGCCCTCCAGGCTGCTGTCTCTGGTTTCCAGGTCACCACCATGGAGAAGGCTGTCTCCCAGGGACAAATCTTCGTCACCACCACCGGCTGCCGTGACATCCTCGTTGGCAAGCACTTCGAGGCCATGCCCAACGATGCCATCGTTTGCAACATTGGTCACTTCGATATCGAGATTGATGTCGCGTGGTTGAAGGCCAACGCTGAGTCCGTCCAGAACATCAAGCCCCAAGTCGACCGCTTCCTCATGAAGAACGGCCGCCACGTCATCCTCCTTGCCGAGGGCCGCCTCGTCAACCTTGGCTGTGCCACCGGCCACTCCTCGTTCGTCATGTCGTGCTCGTTCACCAACCAGGTCCTTGCCCAGATCATGTTGTACAAGTCCGAGGATGCCGCTTTCGGCCAGAAGTACATTGAGTTCGGCAAGACCAAGAAGCTCGATGTCGGCGTCTACGTTCTCCCCAAGATCCTGGACGAGCAGGTCGCCCAGCTGCACTTGTCGCACGTCAACGCTGAGCTCTCCACCCTCACCGACGTCCAGGCTGAGTACCTCGGCCTCGCCGTCGAGGGCCCATACAAGCCAGACATGTACCGTTACTAGACAGTTTTCCTTTCTTGGAGTCTTTAATCAGGGGCGGGAGCATTTTTCAACACGAGTTATGACAGCATGAATCTGGGGAACTGGGGCATTTGTCTTCAACGGCATCTTCACACACAAATAAGGGTTTTCCGGAAAAGTATAATTTCAACAAAGGGATATTGGAATGGGGGGTGTTTCGTTTTGTAGCGTACGGCGTTTGCTTGGCTGGCTCTTCAACCACGGTCAAGTAGAATGTAAAGATGAACTTGACAGAGTAATTCCATAGCTGAATATTAAATCAATATTTTGGTTATCTACAAAAATTATTCGTTAATAATGTGATGCATCTGTGGCCAGCCATAATTATTAACCTACTGCACATTGAACAGTCCGCCAAAGCACGATTATGGTAGCCCCATGCCGCTGTAGGTATGCTGTGATATAAAAGTCATGACAAATTCGAGATCACAATCTCTTGCTTGTAAAATGTAGAAAGGAGTACTCGTAGTTGTGCTATTTGCTGTTATAGTCTCCGCCCTGTCTTCTTTGCCACCGCTTAGGATGGCCAGAATGTGTTAGCTGTGCTTTAAAGGTACGTAATAGCGACAAATTGGTGCTATATCCGTTATAAAGAACCGCCAAGGCATTAAAGAAACGCCATTTTAGACTTCTGGGCAGCACTCGCAGCTCGAAGCTATGAGAAAACGCGGGGTGAAACGAGGCTGCGATGGGCCACCCACTTTATCGCCTCCTCAGCCTCGTCTTGGCGCTCACGGACACATAATGACGTTTCCCGAAAGCTCTAGAAATTTCGATGAGCTCAATTCAAAACATTGCATATAGTTTACGATAGTTGTCTCTATTTCTATTTTATTATGCCGCTTATGTATCTAAATCTTTAAACACCTACATGTCGCAGTGATGCTATCGTCACGGATGAACGCGTCTGCGAGGCGCATTGTCGCCTCCACGAGGCTGTCAACGGCTACACAACGAAGCACAGCTATTGCTCCTCGATCATATACAAGCATCTGTGCCACTCCTCGACTCACACCGAAACTTACACCGAAACTCTCGCCCGTGGTAACTCTCCGACACTACGCCAATGGAGGCCGCAAAGCACACCCTCCAGGAGGAACACACCGCATGGACATGAGTGGCGGGGAGGAGAAGTCAGCGCTGGAGGAATACGGAGTGGACCTCACGCAGAAGGCCAAAGATGGGAAGCTCGATCCGGTCATTGGGAGAGACTCAGAGATCCAGCGCACGATCCAGGTCTTATCGCGCAGAACGAAGAATAACCCGGTGCTGATCGGCAAAGCCGGCACGGGCAAGACTGCGATACTAGAGGGGCTGGCGCAGCGGATTGTAAGAGGGGATGTGCCGGAGTCGATGAGGGAGAAGAGGGTTGTCTCGCTGGATTTGGGACAGCTGATTGCAGGGGCGAAGTTTAGGGGTGATTTTGAGGAGAGATTGAAGAAGGTGCTGAAAGAAGTGGAAGAGGCGGAAGGCAAGGTCATTCTATTCGTGGACGAATTGCATATCCTGCTTGGACTTGGAAAGGCAGAGGGTAGTATCGATGCGTCGAATCTCCTTAAACCTGCGCTATCGCGTGGGGAGCTCCAATGCTGTGGCGCGACAACAATCAACGAGTACCGACTTATCGAGAAGGATGTCGCACTGGCACGGAGGTTCCAACCGATACTGGTGAACGAGCCGAACATACAAGACACTGTCAGTATCTTGCGCGGAATTAAAGAGCGTTACGAGATTCACCATGGAGTGCGCATATTGGACGGTGCGCTTGTGGCAGCTGCTTCGCTGGCAAATCGCTATATTACGGAAAGATTTCTGCCCGACTCGGCCATAGATCTCATGGATGAAGCAGCCAGTGCACTGCGACTGCAACAGGAAAGCAAGCCCGAGGATATCTTACGCTTGGACCAGCGTATTATGACGATCCAGATTGAACTTGAGAGTTTGAGAAAAGAGAGGGATGTCGCTAGCAGAGAGCGGAGGGAAAAGCTGGAGGCAGATTTGAAAACCGCACAGGAAGAAGTCAGCGCTCTGAATGAGAAATGGGAGAAAGAACGTGGGGGACTAGAAGCTATCAAGAAGCTTAAAGCTGAGCTTGAAGAGGCGAGGACGGAGCTTGAGCAAGCACAGCGCCTCAACAACTATGGCCGTGCGGGAGAGCTTCGGTATTCTATAATACCTGAGTTGGAACGGCAGTTGCCAGCAGAAGGTGAGACTGGATTGGATTCAGGTTCGGAGAGCAACCTCATCCATGACGCAGTCTCGGCCGATGACATCGCCGCCGTCGTGTCGCGTACTACTGGCATTCCAGTTTCTAAGCTGACCTCAGGACACGCTGAGAAGCTTGTTCATATGGAAGACTCCTTGCGGCAGTCAGTTAGAGGCCAAGACGAAGCACTTACCTCTGTCGCCAATGCTGTCCGAATGCAAAGAGCCGGATTGAATGGCGAGAACCGTCCACTCGCCTCATTCTTCTTCCTGGGACCTACCGGTGTCGGGAAGACGGAGCTCGCAAAGAAGATAGCCTCTTTCCTATTCTCTACCGAGCAAGCCGTTGTGCGTTTCGATATGAGTGAATTTCAAGAAAAGCACACCATTTCTAGGCTCATTGGGTCTCCTGCTGGATATGTAGGCTACGACGATGCTGGTCAATTGACGGAAGCAGTTCGGAGGAAACCATATGCGGTTCTTCTCTTCGACGAGTTCGAAAAAGCTCACAAGGACATCTCGGCACTACTCCTACAGGTACTGGACGAAGGCTTTTTGACCGATTCGCAAGGCCACAAGGTTGACTTCCGCAATACACTCATCATCCTTACCTCCAACCTCGGTGCTGATATCCTAGTCGGAGCGAACCTGGATCATCCCTACAAGGAAGACGACGAGGGTCAAATCGACCCTGAAGTCCGCAATGCCGTTATGAACGTGGTTTCCCAGAACTACCCACCCGAGTTCCTAAACCGTATCGACGAATTCATCATCTTCAAGCGGCTGTCACACGAGGCTTTGCGCGAGATTGTGGATATTCGCCTCAAAGAGCTCCAGGGGAGATTGGATGAGCGAAGAATCACCCTTGAGGTTGACGACGAAGCCAAAACATGGCTTGCGGACCGAGGATACGATCCGCGCTTTGGAGCAAGGCCATTAAACAGATTGATCTCAAAGGAGGTTGGCAACAAGCTTGCAGACCTTATTATTCGGGGCCAGCTGAAGAAGAATCATGTCGCCAATGTTAAGGTGAAGGGAGATGGCCTGGAAATCGCATCTATTTCAGGTGGGGATGAGTGAGGGGTGAAATGGATCAGAAGTTTGGAAAGTCAAAGCTGAAATGGAGTTATAAGGGGAGTATGGGACCTGTTCAAATTTGTACAATATAATAGTATGTTACATATATAAAACTGTATTTATAGTGGCTGTTTTATCACGCAATAGGGCTCTTTGGCTCAGTTCAAAGAAGGCTCCCCTCTTCAATCAATGGCAAAATTACCCCGCTGTGCTCTGTTCGCCACCAGTGCTTTACCATAGTAACAATTTATTAGTTTTTGGCAAAGAATGAATTCTGAGTAGAATCCAGTATCTGCTACCACTGAGAATTTTGCCTTCTCGGGGCGTTTAATGGTAGATGGCAAATTTATCCGTCAGGCTGCGATTCAGGTACCACTGAGGAACCACACGTGTGGCAGTTCGGGCGGCTCTATCTACGCTAAATACGCGACCAATTAAATCTCTCACCCCTCCCACAATATTTGCGAAAAGAACATCCTCACCCCTCGAGCCCAAATAGAGATCGCGACATTTCACAACTCTTCTTTACGATCCCTCAATAACCTCGTCTCTATCCTCAATTACCAATCTTCACCATGGGTTTCACCGATCTTGTCTCTGAGGCTGGTCTCACTGGTATGTCTCGGCTTTGGCATTTTTGGCATTTTTGGCACTCGGCCGCTCGATCTTCAACCCCTCTATTTGGCCAAGAGTTGAAAAATTTGGAGATCAACGACGCTGACTTCTCTCAGTCCTCAACAGCTACCTGACCACCCGCTCTTACATCGTTGGGTAAGCATACAATCTCTAAATTTCACCCGTCTGCCTCTGTCATACCACTCCGTTGCTGTCCATGACAGTAGCGGTGACTGAAACTTCCCCTCATTATGAAGAACGATATTGGTCCGTGTTACTGAGGGGCCTCAAGAACCCCATTATGGCGACAAAACCAAGCACTTGTGCAATTCTGATTTGAAACATTGGCACCATTTTCATGTTTACACGCATTTATGGTCTTGGACAGCAATCTAACAAGACTACAGCTACAACGCCTCCCAAGCCGATGTTGCCACCTTCAAGGCTCTCTCCTCCGCCCCCGACGCAGCCAAGTACCCCAACGCTGCCAGATGGTACAAGCACATCGCTTCTTACACCGATGAGTTCGAGACCCTCTCCGGTGACTCCACCAAGCCATACACCGCCTACGGCCCTGAGGTCGCTGAGGTTACCCTGAACCCCGCCAAGGCCCCTGCCGCCGCCGCTGAGGATGATGATGAGGATGTCGACCTTTTCGGCTCCGATGACGAGGAGGAGGATGCCGAGGCCGTCAGGATCCGTGAGGAGCGCCTGGAGGAGTACAGAAAGAAGAAGGAGGGTAAGGTCAAGCCTGCCGCCAAGTCCATCGTCACCCTTGACGTTAAGCCTTGGGACGATGAGACCGACATGGTCGCTCTTGAGGCCGGTGTCCGTGCCATCGAGAAGGAGGGTCTCGTCTGGGGTGGTGGCAAGCTCGTTGCCGTTGGTTTCGGTATCAAGAAGCTCCAGATCAACTTGGTTATTGAGGATGACAAGGTTGGTCTTGATGACCTTCAGGAGGAGATCGCCGACGGACTCGAGGAATACGTCCAGTCCACCGATGTCGTAAGTTGCACCACATACCCCGCACAATTCAGTGTCAAATTGCTAACGCGTTTATTAGGTTGCTATGCAAAAGTTGTAGATGGTATGGTGTCCTTTAGATCTAGTCTATTTGCCCGTATCCAGCGCCGTGACGACTTAATGTCACATTTTCGAGCTGGAGTTGAAGGTTAATTTACTGTCAGAAGAGTACAAACGAAGCTTTATGACATGATGATATCATAACTAGCGGTAGAACCCGAAAATTCCACGCGCTGAAAATGTCTTGAGAATGAAATAAACATGCAATTCTGTGATTTATGCATTCGTGATTGTCGTAGTAACAGTATGGGAATTGCCTGATGTGACCCTAGCCTAATTTGCGGGTTGAGCTGTAGCGCCAAGCATTGGGAACCCAGAAAGTGAACGTCAACCACAAGCTATCACAGAGCTGCGCTGACGAATCACCTCGAAAACACCCAACAAACCCAACAATGACCTGGCTCTCAAAAGCAACAACGGGCTTCGGCCTGCTGTTCCTCGCACACGCGTACGCCTCCCTCAATCCCTACCATTGAGCTCCCTTGCTGACCCAACACCCATCTAGCTGCTACTCAGCCCAAGAGCACTCCGCCTTACAATCCACCACCACCGCACTCCACGATGTGCCCTCCGCCTCCAGCCTCCCCATAGACATCGTCCTCGAAACCATCATCTCGCTCTTCACCACCATCCTGGGCCTGGTGCTAGGCACCGAAGAGCTGCGCCCGATACGCTGGCGCGTATGGGCCGGCAAGATTGAGCGCGAGGGCGAGAAGGGGTTCCTGGGCGCGAATGGACTGGTTGCGAAGGATTATGTTGGCAATCCGTATAAGGCGCTCGAGAGCAGACCGGGGTTCGTGGATATCAGGAAGCAGAAGAAGGAGTTTGCGGAGTGGGTGAGGGAGGGGGGGAGTGCGGAGGTGCGCTGAGAGGGGGGGGCGATGGTGTATAATATGGAATACGGGTATGGAGGATGAATAAAAAATGCAAGTATATCATGGAAGGGTCGTCGAGCAGGCAATTCACTATGGTCTCTCTGGAATACTGTGACTGGAATCGTAGGTGTAAGTTGCGTTGGAATTATTCATTCAAATCATTTTAAACTCTGTCTTTATGGGTTTTGTAGGTTCTTCTCTTATTTATACTATCTGTCGAGTGGTATTGTACTGGTCGGGAGACTTTGATTTTCCAGACCGAGGCATGAGTGATTCTCGTCAACTTCCAACCTCTCAGGCACCAAATATCGTTTGCCCATTCTAATCCCTCTGGCTGTCAAGAAGACACAGTTATATTCCCAACAATCACGGAATGCGCGGATAAATTACAATGTCCTCCAAACGCCAGAAGACCAACTCGGGATCAAGCTCAACTGTTTGGTTTTCAGGCCGCGGTTCCAAGTTTGCCGCCATAAACATCAATCGTAGTTCTGAGGCCTCTTCATCTGCTGGGTTTCAAACCCCAATACGCCGAGGGGCTCGTGCTACTAGTCAAAGTGCGAGGTCTCAATTTTCTAGGCAAGGCTCTGTCCTTCGAACTTCCATCCCTCCATCGTCACCGGCTCTGCCAAACCTGGCTTCAGCGAACCGGATGTCCTTCGGGTTGCCGCGGTCTCATGCAAACAACGGCTCCTCGTCCCTCTCGCGCATCAGCAATCATATTGCTGAGATTGAGAGCGAGGCAGAAGTCCAGGATCGTGAGGATGCCGATGCGTTGAACGAGATCATAATGGCAATCGATATGAGAGATCGAGGTACACTGGGGTGCGCATATTATATTGCAAGGGAGGAGAAGCTGTTCCTGATGGAGGATATAAAACTGTCTGGCCTGGACATTGTTGATACTCTGAAGCTGCATTGTTCACCAACTGTCGTTCTCATCAGTACCAAGTCGGACGATGCACTCGAAGATCATCTCATGAAAGAGGCGAAGGATGCAAGTCGCAGTGATAATCCTGGTATGATAGCTCTAACTTAACTCAACTTGACAATCAGAACCGTGATGTGATTGTTATGCTAACTATTATCAGATGCAATCTTCGGTTCATATGTTCTCGATTCAAGACCGTCAGCCGAATTCCAATACGAATCTGCGAAGAGCAAGCTAGTGAGCTGGGACCCCAGCGTCAGCAATGACCCACGCATGCAGTTCTCCACACCCGGTGATGGGCTCATGGGAAACATGGGATATATACAAGACCTCGAAGGGTATGAAACTGCAGGTCATCAAGGACGACTTCTCAGACTTGCTGGGTGCATTGATCTTGAGAGTCGTGTTTCGGTGCGTGCATTCAGTGGTCTCTTTTAAAGACAAGTCAATACCTAACAGCTTTATAGATTGGGTGTGCGGGCGCGGTTATGAGCTACCTTGCAAGACGCAGAACGACCGAATATTTGCCAGGGGACGAGGAGGCCTTGGTAGCGTTCCATGTCAGCACAATTGAGATGTTCAGCCTGGCCGATATGATGTTCATCAATGCCGATACCCTCAACTCGCTACAGATTCTCCAGTCTGAGTTTCACCCAAATACACACATGCAAGGGCCAACTAAATCCAACTCAGGGGTCAAAGAAAGCTTATCTGTGTATGGTCTCTTCCGCCAACTTGCCCACACTCCTCAAGGCAAACATAAGCTCAGGCAGGTTTTCCTCAGGCCCAGCTTGGATTTGAATTTGATACAGGAGCGCCACAATACAATTGCTACCCTTCTCAGGCCTGACAATGCGGAAGCTTTGAATATCATCACTCACAGCCTCAAACGAATCAAGAACATTCGTACCGTGCTCATTCACCTTACGAAAGGGGTCAGTGCCCCAGCAAGCCGAGGCGGGGCAATAAAGCAGGGCATATGGGGAAGTCTACAGCAATTTACCTTCCACTCGCTGAAGGTTGTAGATGCAATTCGGAGCATTGAAGACGGAGAAAATCTGGCGATCGTTGGCAAGGTATTCCTAATATCTTATTTTATTTCTCATTTCTGTCGCATATTCTTACTGCCCCCTAGGTTTTAAAAGAGTTGAAGCCAGCCGAGCTACACGTGGTTGGTGAGCTCATCACCCAAACTGTAGATTTTACAGAGTCCGATATTCACCATCGCACTATCGTTATGCAAGGCGTGGACCCAGACCTGGACGATCTAAAGAGGACATACGACGGGTTGGAAGATTTCTTGAGCCAAGTGGCAGCCAAATTGGTTGGCGAATTACCAGAATGGGCTGCTCAGTATGTCCACAACTGTATATTCTTTCCACAACTGGGGTTTCTCACAGTCGTTACTATGGATCCCGAAATTGGAAGGGGTAGCTATGAAGGCCAGGGCCTGGACGACAACACTTGGAACCTAACATTCTGCACTGAGGATATGGCATACTACAAAAACCGCCAAATGAAAGACCTAGACAATCACTTTGGTGACATGTACGGCATGATTTGTGGCAAGTGGCAGCTAAAATGTGCATAAGGGCATACTGGCTAACACAAAACACAGACAGAGAGATTGAGATCGTTCATGAACTTGCAGTAGGAGTACTCAAACATGAAAAGGTTCTCAAAGATACCTCAGACATTATAGGGGATCTCGACTGTCTTGTTGCCCTTGCACAAGGAGCCCAAAAGCACAATCTTCGTCCTCCGCAGATGACTAACGACAATGTCATAGATATTACCGGTGGTCGGCATCTTTTGCAAGAGCTGACAGTTCCCTCATATGTGGCTAACGATACTTTTCTCCAGGGAGGCAGTGGAGAAGCTGACGATGGAGCGGTGTCTCCCAGTGATAGCCAACGGAAGGGACCTAGCCTTCTATTGATGACGGGGCCAAACTACTCCGGAAAAAGCGTCTATCTCAAGCAAATTGCACTCATTGTTTACATGGCACATATTGGAAGCTTTGTCCCAGCGGACAGTGCCACCATTGGGTTAACAGACAAAATACTAACTCAAATCGCCACGCGTGAGAGCATTTCCCGTGCCCAGAGCGCCTTTATGATCGACCTGCAGCAGATTGCCCTGGCCACCACCTTGGCCACACACCGGAGCCTCATTGTCGTTGACGAGTTTGGGAAAGGGACGAACTCTTCTGATGGAGCTGGCCTCGCCTGCGGTGTCTTTGAATACTTTCTCAGCCTTGGAGTTAACCGCCCAAAAGTCCTTGGTGCCACACACTTCCACGAGATCTTCGCAAGTGGTGCGCTACAGGATCGTCCAGAACTGGCATTTGGGCACATGGAAGTGCGAGTTGATGATGAGAGTGAGAACATTGAAGACCAACTCACATATCTGTACAACTATAAACCTGGCAAAAGCATGTCGAGTTTTGGAACTTGCTGCGCTGCGATGAATGGGATCGACCCCGCCATCGTTGAGAGGGCAGACGAACTGATCATCTTGTCGAGCAAAGGGGAAGATTTGGTAGCGGCGTGTGCAAAGATTTCTCAGGAAGAGGCCGCGAGTCTGGAGGAGGCAGAGCAGATGGCGAGGAGATTCTTGGCGCAGGATATGCATTATCCAAACGGTGATCGAGGCATGGTGGCTTCTGATGTTAAGGGAATGCTTAATGACATACTGGCGAGCGTTTGAACCTGCTTAAAGTTGCATATTATTGTTAATCTGCACCATTTGTGCTATCCTGCTTAGACATGAGGTATATCCCAATCAGCTCGAATTAGTTAGCTATCACATCACGCAGGGGCTTGTCTCTGAAGCATTCTTATACGAAGCCAATGTCTGCATCTTGAAAGCGATAGCTTATTAGAGCTTGGCATGTTGTAGTATACTATAATTAATAGAGCAATTTGCGAGAATTAATCCCATATTCAAGATGATGAGCATATAAGACCAGAGTGCTTTGATTCAGAGGCTGGTATTCGATGCCGTACTCAGACAGCCGAGAGCTTCCTCGATTATAATTTCTACTTAACTTCAACACAACGCTTGCTTACTTGATAATTTCGAGATCATCATCATCGTCATCATTATCATCGAACAGACCTTTCGCCGCATCGCCACCAAAGCTCTCCCTTCCAGCTTCCCTGATCCCCTTGTCAGTCACAAATCGCGTCTTCTTCTTCACAGGCTGCAACCTCTCCCCGTCCTTCATCCGTCCCAGCTCCTTAGAAAGATGTCCTCCCCACCCCATTGCAGTGGTATTAGAATTTATAGAACTTGTCCCCGCCCTTTTCCGTTTCACCGGACCAAGGCTCATATCGCTGGCCTTCCCGCCCAGAAGCCCAAGCTCCTTCGCATCAGGGCGAGCCTCTGGTTGCCACAGATCAGGCTCACTCTCCTGGCGCTGCGACTGCTGAGAATCGGACCCGACACGCATATATTCTGCGCCTAGCCCACCGCCCAAATTTGCCAGTTGTTTTTGCAACTCACGCTCCTTCTCCTTCTCTGCCAATTTTTGCCGCATCCTTTGTGCTTTTTGCATCTTTTCGCCCACTTCTCCTTCAAAACGGACGTCTCCTTTATGTACATACATCGTTGACTGGGTACTCCGATCATACGCCACACCTTGGTTTTTCTTGAGTAGTTCCGATCGACGTTCGGCGTGATTCATCCATTCGTTATTGCGGCGGCTGCCACCCCTTTTACCAGCTTTATAGTCGAAGTCCATGGTACTCACCTCCATTCGGGAGGCTTTTGTCTTTTTCAGGGTTTCATTGACGTGGAATTCGCAATACTCTGTGCGACGTTTGTCAATCCAGGTGCTGCAAGCATTGCCGTCTTTCTTGATCGATTTGCAGTATCCCAGGTCTCTTGCTGTGCCAATTTCTATGATTGTGTCGTCACTCGAGTTGATGACCAGACTAAACCTTCCGGTGTCCGTTTTGACGGGCTTCATGATACCCGGGTTGAGTATGGCAACCACTGTACCAGTGGTGAGTTTCCAGTATTTTTGGAAGCCTGTATCGAAAAGGAACAGATCCACCTCCCACTTCAGATCGCAGAGACACTGGATCATGAATTTTTGGCCTTTAGTAGCTCCATTTTTCTGAGGCTTGGGATCTGATTTAGAGGCAAGGACGGCGAGAACGACGATGTCCTCCTCTATCTCGGGTAATCGGAAATCCGGCGCTTTCACGTCTCGGAGGAGATCAGGGAGCGTAAATATTTTCTTTCCCGCTAATGTCCGAGAAAGGACATTATGGGGAATTATTCGTTTTGATAAATGGAGTGAAGAAAACGACTCAAATTCAACTGAATCAGTTTGCGAGCCGGTGGGTATAGACTGAATTGACGAAGCAGAAGATTTGGGCCCAAGTTGAGAAGAAGGCTGTGAGTCTGTAGAGTGTGCAAGTGTCGAAGCAGTCGATCCACTAACATTCCTTGACGCCGAATTCAAGTAGCCTGTGCTTTTACTTTTGTGCAGTGTGCCACCACTAGGGCCTTGCAATCCGCTCAATACTTGATCTCTGCTGAACTCTGGCACCTGTGGTCGTACTTCTGGCAATGGCACTGCGGCAGACTTGAAGTCTTCCATTTGCCTCGCGTCGATATCGAATGCCCTACTCCGGAGCCTCTTAATCCTTGCATCGGTCTCTTTCTGGGTGGTCTCTTGGTCTCTAATCTTGGCCATGCGCTCACTGAACGAAGTGGCAGGCCTGCTCTGAGATTGAGACGGAGGCACTGGAGCAAACGAATCGTGGTTGGCCATCGGTGTATTGGACCTCTGTAAATAGCCACCAGCACGCTTTACATTATCCATCAATGCATCTGTTGGTTTGCGAAGACTGGGTGGGGGCCTCTTCAAGGAAACATCGGAACCTTTAAGCCCTTTGTCGATTCCCAGCAGGACCCTACTTGGCGACCTTGTTGGTTCGGGTGCCTGTAGTTTTCGGACTGGCGATACTGGCACATGGACACTAGCTTGGGACCTGGCTCTCTCTTGCCTCTCTTCTCGGAGTCCAGATATATTCGATCGTCCATGGATTGCTGCCGAGGAATTCGCCCGTAAATTTGGTGCTGTCCCAGACCTCGGTATAGCCGCGGCGGCATCTCCACCCCCAGTTTTCGCTTTCTGAAGCTTCTTCAACTTTAGTCGCGCTTGTATCTCTTGCAATTTCAGCTGTAGCGTCTCCTCGTCCTCCTCTTCGTCATCATCGTCGTTCAAGTCGCCGGACGCTGTCGCCATGGTTGCTGCGCCGTATAATCGATCTCGTGCAGGAGTATTTCGATCTCGTTTCGAAGGTGACGGCGAAGGCGATGTTCGATCCGCAAGTCGGCGAAGGCGCTCTCGGCCACCTGGGGTGCTTTTGAACGCTTCGAGTGGAGACCTGGGAGGCCAATGTGGCACATCTCCCGTTGCTGGTAGGTATTAGCACATAAAACTAATTACTGCAGCTGGAATGAGAATAGAGAGTCGTACATTGAGACATGTCACCTAGTCCTTCGCTCCATCAATGTTCAAATATGATCACTGAGGGGTCGAACCATGCTAATGGGGTGTTGTTGTTGTCACGCAGGGATCGGGGTATAATAAAAATCTATTAAGCTCCCTTCAATTGATGCTGAAAGTTGTATAAACTTTGCCCCAAAAATATACACTCAAAATATACAATACGGATGTAGCTTGGAGAAATCCGAGCCTCTGTGAAGTAAATATTATCCCGCCAGCGGTTTCGTCAACGGCGGTTTCAACTTTAATTTGCTGTTGTCCTTCGTTCCTTCTTGGGTAAATTGAATTGTAAGGGGGTCGCGAAAGTTGCGCGGGCACTGACGCGTTTGAGTCGCGTCTCTTATCGTTATCGGCACACAGCAACGACAACTGCTATTCGAGACTTCGGCATCAACAGAACATACAGAACCCATTGTTCAGGGATAGAGACAATGGCGGCCAGTACGACCAGATCGAAAGCCAAGGCAAAGGGCCCAGCACCCAAGACTGGGACCGGCGCAACATCTGCTTCCACGCAGAAGAAGCCAGTACAGCCCGACTCTAAGAATCCGCCCAAACTCTTCGTCCTTCCCAAAGATACCAGTCATACAGCTCGAATTGCCACATTAGCCCATCCCAGAACTTCCGAACCGACACGATACTTCATCTGCCCCGAGAAGGGATTTTACGAGTTCACAAAAATCGCCGCCCCGAAATCCCAACCCCGAAGTTGGCTGCTCGCCCCTAATGAGGAGGAATGCGCCGATGAAGGCGCTCAATCCACGAGCAGTGGAGAGAAAAAGGTGGCCGCTAAGGAGGAGGAGGGAAATGAATATACACCTTCAGAAGGTTATATTACTTCCTCCGCCGACCTATTCCTCGCGACGCCCATAGACCCGTTATTCCTTCTCCTCCCTGCTCTCGCTGGCGAATCTTCCAAAGGCCGAGAACCCAAGCGCCTCTTCCTCGAAGCAGACGACTATCTCGACCTACTCTCCTCCACCTCGCCCCACATCAACTCACTTCTTGGCCAAGACTCGCTGCGCAGCAAGTTTACAGATCGCCTAGATGCCGTTTGCGACACAGTAGATGCCGGCGACGAAACCATGTACCGCCTCTCTGAGCCTAAGCTCATTGACATCTTAGCGGAGAAGTGCACGGCTGTGGTTGAAAAGGGGCTTCCAGCAAGTATGGAAGACTTGCTAGTTAGCAAGGCATTGGCACTCCCTCTCCTCTCCGTCACGCGTGGGGAGGATTGCCCAGATGACGAAGAAGTTGCAGATGCCGCCAGCAGCGCGATCCCCAAGACCGAGAGCGCCGAGTCACAAACCCCAAGCTCGGCGACAGATAGCTCTGCAACCCCAGTATCAGAAGCATCTACCGCCCTGACGACGCCATCCCCAGATGCCCGACCGCCAATCGTGGCTCCTGAGGGAGTGCCGCACCTCCTCCGCCTCCGCACCGCCTTCCAGTATCTCTGCTCCTCCTACATTCCGTCCTCTCTCAGCTCTTCACTTGCTACTCAGATCAACGCCTCCACCCCCGACCAGACCGCGGCTTTCCCGGATTTTGCTCCTCTAGACAAGCATCTCGCGTACCTTGCGAAGCTACGCGCTGATGCGTTAGCCTCACGATCCATGAATGATTTTTCGAGGAAGAGAGGCTTCGAGGATGAGGAGGCGGGGGAGACAAGGGCGGAGAAGAAGCGGAAGAAGGAAGAGGAAGAGAAGCTGGCGAAGAAGAATGAGAGTAGAGGAGTGAGAGACTTGAAGAAGGTGAACGTGAGCGGTATGAAGAAGATGAGCGATTTCTTCAAGAAGAAGACGTGAAGGCGTATGCATACCCTTGGTCATGAATCATGTGTACGAGTAATTGAGATATGGGCGCTTTTGAGGAGTTTTTCCGGGTACTTTTTAGGCGTTTGGGCGGCTGCATGAACATTATATATAAGTTCCTGGAAACAAGCATTATCGTTTCCCGATTTAGAGCGAGATATATAGTGAAAGGTCCTAGACCCAATAACAAGTATTTATAATTTGCTACTGGAGAATGCTGCCTCTCATACCCAAAATATGTGGATTTCCTATGCTCACAAAACGAAACCAAACTCCTATTCATACAATTAATGCTGACACACTTTTATATATAACATGCTGCCTGTGTCCGGCATTAAATAGTCCCGACCCCAAGTCTACTCCTCCTTAGCCTCGGCGGCCTTCTCGCTCCGCTCCGGCTCCTTTACTTTCTCGACCACCTCCTCTTCGTCAGTTTTGCCGACACTCTCACTTTCTAACGGCTTGACAGGAGGTAAGGAGGTTGCATCGTCGCCGCCAAGGTCGTTAACCTGCTTGTCAACACTGGTATCGACAACAGGGGATTCGTCGACCGCTGCATCCGCCTTCGAGGAATCACTGGCGCCAATGACTTTCTTGACTCCCTCAGACGCACTGGCCGCGGTCTCTGCAACGACCTCCTCTGCGCTTAGCAGGGCGGAACCAATGGCAGTGGTGATGGGGGCAGCTTCTGCCTTATTGTCCTCTTTCTCGGGCTCTGGAGCATCAGCAGTCTTATCCTCGGACAGGATAGTCGTATCCGCAGCCACGGCCTTGACCCTCGCATCCTCAGCCTCCTTAGCTTCCATGGCCTTGACTCTCGCTTCCTCAGCCTCCTTAGCTTCCTCGGCCTTCTTAGCTTCATAAGCCTTCTGAGCTTCATCTGCCTTTCTAGCTTCCTCGGCCTTCCTAGCTTCTTCAGCTTTCTTAGCTTCCTCGACCTTCTTAGCTTCATAGGCTATCCTAGCTTCCTCGGCCTTCCTAGCCTCCTCGGCCTTTCTAGCTTCTTCAGCTTTCTTAGCCTCCTCAGCCCTCTTTGCTTCCTCCCGATCAGAGATAGATATCACCTCTCCATCTTCAGGGCTAACCTCCCACACCGACGCCACCGAAACCGCCATTTTCTTCCCCACCGGCGTCGGCGTCGGCTCCACCTTCGCCGCAGCCTTAGCAGGCGCCCTCCTCGCCGGCCCTCTAGCCCTCCCCTTCCTCGCATCAGCAAGCGGCACCTTCTCCTTCTCCTCCGCAACCTCTTCCGACTTCTGCTCTTCCTTCTTTGGTGCTTGCGGGCCGAGCTGCAGACGTTTATTTAGATCCGACAAGAACCCGCCTTGGAGCGCTGCAATCTTGCTGCCCACCGGCCGCGACGGCACAGGTGGTTTCGGCTTCGACGCTGCGGCCGCGCTGGTCTGGGAGCTTGTGGAGTTGTTCGACTTTGCAGATCCCCCGGAATTGACGGTGGAGAGAGGCGCGCCATCAGCGGAGTCTCCAGAGAATTTCTTCACTGGTCGGCTGGGTCGGTTGGGTATCGTTGGTTTAGGGCGCTCGGGAATGACAGGTTTTGCCTTGAGGACAGGAGAAGTGTCCGGAGACTTTGCGGCACCAGTCTCGGCTGTCTCTGCCTTCAGATCCGGCTTCGAGTCAGATAGTTTCTTTGTCGGGCGGGGGCGGGGCGGAATTGACGGTTTCAGTGCTGCTGCGATGCTAGTAGGCGCGCGCTCCTCGGCGGGTACCTGCTTCTCTCCAAAGGTAGCAGCAGGTTCAGCCGCGGACCGCTCTACAGGAGAAGTCACATCATCACTCTGCGGCCCTGACACAGTAGTCTGAAGCAGCAACGAATCTGGTGAGTCTTCCCAGATATCTCGACTCGGGAATCTCTGCTGCTTCAACTCTGGCCTTGTCTCAGCGGCTATCGATGCACTTTGCTCCCAAGGCTGCTTCTTCAAAAAGCTCTCAGTCTCAGACTCCTTTTTGCTAAATTCCATATCGGCCAACTCCTCCTGTCGACGCGCAAACGCCTGTTCGGGAGTCTCACCCTTACGGACATCCAGAGTTTCGTCGGTGGGCTTAGTGTCGTCCGGTCCTTCTGGAAGTTGTGGCGTGGAAACTGTGGCAGTGTGCATGTGGGATTCCGGAGCATCCTCCCAGATGTCTTGGGATGGGAAATGGCGGCCTTTAAGCTCTGGGCGAGACTTGAGCTTATCAGCCTCCGTCAGAGGCTTAGCTTGCGGCTGCTTGCTCTTATCATCCTCAGGAAACAATGGTTCGTATTCCTCGACGTCCTCTAGCGGTGTCGACTGAACATCTCTGTCAAACTCCGCTTGCTGAGATATACTCGGGATATCCTGGCTGCTTCTGTGCCGACTCGTCGGCCTGCTACCACTAGGAGTTAAGCCGCTGGCGGTTCTAAAATAGGACTGTTCATCATCATAATTGTTGTCTTGTAGAGGCGAAACAGCCGGCTGGAGCTCATGATTCCCAAGTGGTTCCTTAGCCACCTCATCAGAAGCCAGAATGGGGACGCCGTATCCGCTTTCTGTGATGAAGCCACCCGCACCAGGGGTGTTGCCACCTGAAGGTCCAAGGTTTTCTGTCGACTCTGCATGCTTCTCGCCTCCGTAGATCCTGCTAATACGACGGTTTGGTTCCTCGACATGTACAACGGTGTCGTCATCATTTTCACTCTCAATGCTCGTCTCAGAAGCTTTTGGGAGTGTACGTCCCAAGCTCTCAGCGGACTCACCCTTATCGACGGAAGTCAAGCTCGCCTTTTTCAAAACCGGCGAACTATTTGATGAAAGCCTTGGCGAAGCCATGCGGGAGATATACTCGTCTGTGGCTACATAGCCGACTTGCTCTGTCGGAGTACCAACGAGAGCTGGTGAATCTAGTTATAGATGTCAGTAGCTGGTATCTTCATAATATCTATAAAAGGCAATGACGAATGCTTACCTAGCCCCGATCCTCTATGTCCCGTATCCCTAACGATTTTATTCAAATCCTCGCTGCTCATAGCCCAGTTGTTTCTCTCCTCGCCGTACGCACTAAGCTCTTTCTTCCATAGCTCGGGATGTTTCTCATAGTACGCTTGTTCGAATCTATCCTTGGACATAATCCCATGCCCGTGCATTCCATAACTACCAGGCGGGCCTTCGAATCCGCGGCCGCTCTTTTGGCGCTGATGGCGTGGCCTGGACCCGTCATTGTGGAATCCGATACCTGGCTCGTATGGAGATTGGGGCGAAGGAGAAGGAGCCTGTACCATGCCAGCGTTTGGGTACATGGGCACTCGGTGGCCTACGTCAGGGCCGTCAGGCTGGTCTTCGTTGTCAGCAGAAGACGTTGGGCGTTCCAGTCCAGTCGACACTGAGCTGGCAAAGCTATCCTTCGCTCTCAGGGAGCGCTTCTCCGGGTCCTTGTCATCAACAGAGCTTCGGTCTTGACTCCTCGGCTTTCCGAGACCAAAGGCCGCAGCCTGTGAAGAGTCAGTCCTTGTGACAGTGTTGATTTGGTCCTTTGCGCTGGACCCAGGAAGCGACGGCCTAGGAGCGTAGAGCTTCAAATCTTCCGCGATATTCCTGGTTTCATTGGGTGCTCTTGGTGAATCCACGGCATCTGGTGTGCAGATTTCCGCGTATTCAATGCCCTCTTGTCCAACCGAAGGCATGCGTGCCACGCTTGCCGGCCTCGGTGGTACATCTGGCCCTGACGTGCGGCCATTCTCCCTCAGATGTGACGCGTGTTTACCACTGGCAACAAAGTCGGGCTCGTTGAGTGGCGAGGGCGCATAGCTGTCTCGAAGAGGGGACACTGATCGATCAGCGCGGCGATTGGTAGGCCGGGGTGGGATCTTGGGGATGTCGCTGCCCAGTGTGCTGCCGCTGCTCGTCGAGGCTGGTTTCTGGGCTTGGCCCCGTGTTGGGCGGGGAGGTATTTGGGGTATTTGTTGGGTCGCCATGGCTGTACGAGTGTATGATGCGTAGCTGTTCGTCAAGGGATTCTATGGGTTCGTCAAGGGACTGTCTCCATAGTCAGCTTGGAAGGTCTCAGCAATAAATTGGCAGGCAAGGCACCGTGCATTTAAAAAACAATGGTTGGAACGAAGAAGAGCAGTTTGATTGATATGAAATTTGTCAAAATAGTAGCATTGAGGATGCCCATGAACGGGTTGAAGTTGATGGAGAGTCCAAGATGTGACCTTGGACATGCTGGGCCAGACTCGCGTCATGGCTCGAGCTAGGCTGTTCCCAAAGCGGAGCGCCATTATCATCTCCCTAGCACTAAAATAGAACGAACCTCACAGATAACTGCGCCTTGAGGGATATATTGAAGTTCACTGATAAGCAAACAGCGCAATCACTTACTTACTTGCACAAAAGATAAGGATGCAAAATGTGATATTGACTAGCGGTGAGACAGGTTGTTGCCACAAGGTTGTTAGGCTCGTATGTGCAAAGGCGCATGGGAAATGCACTGGGCGATCACAGACATGTTATATTTCAAGAAAGGACGGCCAAGGCGATGGGCCAGACCACGGGATGCCAAAATAGCAGAACAAGTTCATGCACATATTCCAATACGGTCGATACCTCCAATCCGGCGATCGCAAGTAGATGTGCCTCGAATATCTCAGACCGCTTGGACACTTGTAGCAGGTTTATCATCATCAAGGGGTCTGTTTGAGGTCTCTCACCTAGTTCAACACTTGTCACACATCGATTTGATGAGCGTCCATGAGCTCGTAAATGCGCAGTTAGGAACCAAAGGATGTTTTTTGTGTTACCAGAGTCTGACATTTCACGTGCAATATAGCTACCCTTTGTACTCTATCGCCACTCAGCCATCTCGAAGCAATCACGAGGAGTATGTGTGGCGTCAAGGATCGGCTGGCGCCCGTCTGTCTCCACATATGTGCAGTGTTATCAGATATCACCGTCAGTCAGAAAGAGAACATGAAGTTGCGACTCTTCTCTGGTTTTCACTTATATACGCAGAGCAGACGTCTGGAAAGATGCTGCACCATCATAAACACTCGCTTGCTATAATATAGATAACCCACTGCAGGGCAGGCCAGCTATTGAATTCCTTCGATCGAGGAGAATACAAATACACACGCCTCCAAAAATCCATGAACGCCTATTGCTCCAACCTGAGCATAGCCCTTCTATACCCAGATAATGCTCACCATCAATCAGTCGGTCGTTCCTTGTCCAGCAATTCCAGTATTCGTTCTCGTCCATTGTAGCCCCCCGCTCACTAACCAGGCGTCACCGCGGGGTCTCAAGTCTCCATCTCCCCTCTCTACACAATCATTTGCGCAACGCCTTGTCCACCGAGGGTCTTGCTGCCGGTGAAGGCCTGGCCCTTAATGCCGGCCAGCGCATACAATGCGGCCGTGATTGTCAGCAGCACCGCAGCAGCAATGAGAGATGTCCTGCCAACGGCAATGCTAATCCATTGGATAGCGCCCATGGCGAAGTAAATTCCAGCGCGCGTGTAGTTCGTCGTGAATCTCTGCATGAAGCTGTCGAATTTCGACGAGGTTGGGCAGATTCGCATCAGAAGCGGAACCTCAATGAAGATGATTATGAACGAAGACACCCTATACAACTAGTTAGCTTTTGGAGAGGTGAGGGAAGGACTGATAACATACAGGCAGAGCGCACTGAAGAGGATTACTAGACTGAGGTGGAACATGTTTGCAATGCCAAGCGCAAAGCAAAGGAATATGCAGATAACTCCCGTCCTGAACAAAACAATAAACTGTTAGCCATGCCCAACCGTCGGCCCTCCGGAAAACATGGGAAAGTGAGCCTGATCAATATCCAGTCTCTTGCTTGCTGCAAGCTGACTCTTCCGAAGCATGTTGTGTGTTGAGCTTCTTTGATCGCACTAGCCCAGCTTGCAAGGTGTCAAGAAGAGAGTCTCTTACCATTGCGCGTATATGCCTTTAGAACAACGTTAGTCGCCATAGTATCGTTATGAATGCGATTCTGTACTCACTGAAATTTCTCGAGGCGAATTCTTCCGAGAGCGTCATCGTTGCTGATTTCTTTGAAAGCTATTGGGTATCGGTGGCTGTCGCAGTAGTGGGTTAGCATCGGCTCGCCAGGTTCCTGATGGCTCTCTCTGTGCGCGGCATGTGAGTACTCACTGTTGTTAAGTTCTTGATAGAAGCTGCAGATAGAGCAATACAGAGCTTTTGTTGTTTCAATATCCTGTTTACCTGTTAAAGGTCAGACTGAGGGTCCTTTTGTTACGCAGCTTTGAGTGATGCCGCGTAGCTTACGGTCCCACGCTAAGCCGTTCACGGATTTATGCGGCAGGCACCGGAAATATGCACTCCTCCATAATCACTTCCTTCAATTTAAATTTACATTTTACACTACTGTATATCTGTTACAGGCACCAAAAATTCTATCTCTACGTATTTACGGTATATATATAATGCTCTGTTGCGAGCAAGTGATCTCACAGTTGCTATCCCACCTACATCACGGGTTCTGGAGCTATAAACTTTATGTATAAACGCGGTGTTCGGTGTGCCGCTCAGGACCGCTGCGGACCGTCAGGCCAAAAGTGGTTACGCAAGCCAATTGTGCATTCTATCTTAAGCTGCTTGTGAGATCTATCATGACATTCAAAACAATTCTGTGTGCGTATTGGATATCTTCTTTTATTCGTCATCAAAGTCAGGCTGCACTATGCAAGCAAAATGCATATTTCGCTCCACAGAGTACGTCTTGGCTGTCTATATTTCCCACCAGCCTAGCATTTTGGCGCCACTAACCGAACACGAGCTTGAAGATGTCGTTGAAGATGAAGTAGCTGCCGGCTCCATCAGGCAGAAGCTGGAAGCACTGGCTGTAGTTCATTGGTCTCTGCTCCTCGTCGACCTAGAGCAGTACGAATTAGCATCATCATCAAAGAGGCGCAGATGCAACGGTATAATGTATCCAGTGCGTTTAAAGGTGGGGTAACTAACCAACAGAGCACCGGTAACCAAGATTATGATGCCACCGCCCTCGACTGGCTGGGCGTCCAAAGTCGACACTTGATGCTTGACCTTGGCAAATGGGAGAGACTGAGCATTATGATGATTAGCATTAGACCGCTGGAAGCGCGATATGGACAATACATACTGAAAGCTTCTCAACAATGGGTCCGGCACCAGCGACAGCCGCGGACTCGAAAGTCAACATGGAGTTGTCGCGCTATGAGATCCATCTATTAGCTTCTTGTCTCGCAAATAGTATTGAGGCGAAGATTGAAGCGGGTGCTCACGTAAAGGGGAGCCAACTGCGATCTGTCGGCATCGAACTGGTTGTAGTAGAAGTCCGTAAACTGCTCTGTTTCCACGTCTTAGCAAATGTACGTGGCCGCGAGGCTACCAGCGCATCGATTATGTTGTATGAACAGAAACATCTTCGCATGGCCAGATTTAGCCATATCGTCCTGGTAATTACTCACTCGCGATTCCTGCGAAGTCTAAAATGAAGTTGTTAGCTTGGGCATCTTTGGCGGGGTCAATTCAGCGACACCGGACAGTGCAGAGGTTTGCGCCATCAGACAAGGCCATCTCTGACATAAGACTAAAGGGAGTAACTTACCGGCCATCTTGAATGGTGTATCGCTTCGGCGATGGTTCTAAAGTATCAAAAAGGGTTATGGTTTCTGCGCAGAAAGCAGAGTGCTGTTCATGGAGGGGTCCAATATCGGTATACAAATGAGACAACAAGCTTGTTGTGCCTCAGGTAACAACGGCGCTAGTGATTAGCGGGAAATTATTTACTTACGCCTTTCGTTCATCCGTCTTCTCTCGTCTTCAATCTTCGTTCTCTACAAACTTCTTCGTCATTGCTTCTTGGAATCTGTGCTGGACGCAATCCGGAGCTGAGCTCAATTAATATTTTCTAGATGGTATGTTTCTCTCCAGTTTCTCCTCACAACAACAATCCACCATATATTATGATGATAAAACCTTCCATTAAGAACGGCCAGCGAGAATCTTCCATGTCGAGACAATCAATTATCAAGCTCAACAGTCTGATCTATATGCACATTTACATATATTCAAAAAAGAATATGTACGAGCACAGAAAGCTAACAATCTTTCTCATAGGTCATTACTCTCGAGTCTGGTGTCTTCACCGCTTCCTTGAGCCCCATGGGCCTGATCCGATTCCAACACCACGCGGTGTGACGGCCATTCTATTTTTGCAATATATAATAAAAATGCTTCAAAATACTTTCCAAGAACTGCGACTTTTGTGACCACATCATCTTTCAAAACAGTTGAAATTGAATTAGGGCACCTTGAAATGCCGTTCGTGCTTCTTGTAAATGTGCATTGTGTGGTTCTGAAATGGTTGAGCTGCCGTACTAGGAAAGTGCGCGGCTACTGGCTGGTACATTACATGATAATAAACACGGTCAACAATTGCCCCGCACGACTATAATGCTATACAAAGTTTGATATTTGTATATTTCTTCGGATTCAGATAGCATAATAAGATATTATTCATCTTCATTATTTGACCAGGAAGCTCCAGCTCGTCGAGTAAATGTTGGAACAGCCCATGTTAGAATAAAGAAATCGAATGTCCTCGTCTCGTGGGGTTGTGTCGACTCGCCCACCTCGCGCGCTACCTCTGTTTGGTCAGACATGCGGCGGTCAGGCTGCACCAGCACCACCACCGCATCTCGCTTCACGAACTTTGTAACTTCTGCATCTCAGCTGCTTTTACCCACAGAGCTTATTTCTCTTTCACAAGGAGCTGAGGCAACCTGCAACCCGCACTAAGATTGATATATTGCTTCTGCCTTTCGAGCTTCACGGACCTCGTGTCCCCACTTCCAGCAAGCTCGACCTCGAACCCCCAACCTCGTCCAATCATCATTCCCCCTCCCCTCCTCTCTCGTGCCCGCCACTTCATCAAATTCGCCCTCAAGGCCATAAATCCAGTGTTTCTCGTCGCGCTGCAGCTGGCTAAGCCAACAGCCAAATGCCTTGCTTCAAAGGAATAGCAGTGTCCGTCCACGCCGAAGGGGCGCCACTTCCAGAGTACTCGGTTCAGAAGCAGTCGCGCGTGTCCCGCGTCAACACCTACATCCCGGTCCCACAAGCTCATGTCCCCAAGGATTCACTCTCCAATAAGCCGGAACCTTCCCGATTTGCTATCTCAATCACTCTCCTCACTTCCGGCATAGCTGTTCCGTACTCGACTCCGAAGGCCACCCCCGACAAACCTTACCCTCGTGCTCAGATTGTCTCCGACCCCTCCAATAAAGGTGCCGACAAAGGGCCCCATGGCGTTATCGGCCCCTATATACCGATTACAAACTCTGAAAACGAAACTATAGCTGCATACATTTACTTTGACGGGCGCCCAAAAGAGGAGGTGGCTACATTGTTGCGCCCAGGGGAAGAGACATGGGTGAACTCGAGATGGGTGCAAGTTCCAGACTCCGAAGGTGGGGGCCTAGCTGAACGAGAGTTTCTCTTCCGCGAGGTGGGCCTAGAGCGCTGGCTTAATGGACTCGATCTCGATGGCGGCAAAGATGCTGCTGCGAAGCTCGAACGGCGCCGGCAGAAGTTTGAGAAGAGGCGCAGTCGCCGGCGGACTGGAAACGGTGACATTGACATGTCGCCAACAAAGAAAATGGATGGCACACGAGACGATGTGTTACGCTATGGGGACAGTGAGGGGGCACCTGTTGAGAAGCTATCGGATGATGATGATATCTCTGACTGGAGTTCTGATGATGATGCGCCCCCCGAAGCTGCTGGCCAGATTAAAGTTGCTATGTTCCGAGTGCTGGCATCAGGAGAAATCAAAAGGGGTGAATACTCACCACAGTTCGATGCGCATGACGATGATGAAGGCTCTGAAGGAGCCAACAAAGACGCAAATGGAGGGTCCTCCGAAGCTGATATCGATCACACCACAAGTTTTGCTAAGCCTAAGACCCTGGATCCGAAATCGATCAGCACACAAACAGTTACTGGTATTGATGGACCTGACAAGCCATATGCTGTCTTCACTTTCTTCTACAGAGGCGAACGTAAGTATCACACGTCCAGATTTCCCAACATTAAGCTAATTCAGTGTAGGCCAACTGCAGAAGATGGGCATCCTCGACTCTTCGAAACATGCGAAGACAACACCAGCCGCCGCCAAGCGTGGAT
This sequence comes from Pseudogymnoascus sp. VKM F-4516 (FW-969), assembly GCA_000750815.1. NCBI lineage: Eukaryota > Fungi > Ascomycota > Leotiomycetes > Thelebolales > Thelebolaceae > Pseudogymnoascus > Pseudogymnoascus sp. VKM F-4516 (FW-969). The sequence continues at coordinate 35,472 of JPJZ01001142.1, read as the reverse complement.
CTACACAAATGGACTTCTCGAATCTCGGCCCCTTGAAACCAGGAGGCACTGTTGGCTTTTCCGCCTTCAGAGATACAGAAGAATCGGCGCGGAAGGCCAAAGCTAGAAAAGCAAGCAACGGCAGTATACTTGAAGACAGCGATGATGACGATGACGACATTGATATTGTTGGCAAGATGGAGGAAGCAGACGATAAAGATGTAAAGGCCATGCTCAGCCCAGAGGATGCAAAGTACTCTGGGGAATTAGCTGAAGGCGTTGGACGAATTAAGGTATGTTTCTGAGCATCATCCTCCACAAGTTCACCAGCTAACACACCACCAGTTGAAGCGCCAACACTCCGCCGACCCCATGGGCGGTGCTCGCCAGTCCCCCGTATCCACCGGCACCCCCTCCGGAACAGTGACACCTCCAGTTGCCGAAGCGCCCACCGCTACCCCCGCCATGAACATCACCAACAACATGTTTGGCAAGACCACCCTCCCCGACGACTCTGTCATCGGCAGCCCCCTGAAGAAACAGCGCGCTACAACCTTCAGCGCCACGCCCGAAGAGGCCCAGACTCTCCTGAACTCCGCAGGCGTCCCGCTCCCGTCCGGGAACATCCTCAGTCTCGCCGAGGCGGCCCATGCCAACACTGCTCCCGCACCACCACTGCCCACGGTGAATTTCCCCAAGACTGAGCCGGAGGATGAGGAGCTATAGAACTGGCGCTTTGATTCGCAATGCATATATCCTCTATTTCCTTAAATGCATCGACAGTGGCGTTGTCAGGTTTCTATATGGGAGTGGTTCGGCCTGAAACCAGCAAGCATGTGGCTGTTGCGGTGGTTTCCATGAGGGGAGTGGCGAGGTGTTGATTTCGCTGGAGGCTATATCTCTATTTTGGCCCCAGATCAAGTAACAATTATTGGTTTGGTGGGAAGGGAGGGAGAGGCTTAGAAACACAAGAGATGAGAAAGGGGACGTGCTCGCAAGCAATGTAGGTAGCATTTTGTATTATACCCGGCGGGAGAAGAGCAATGGGGGAGTAGGTCTCCAAATAGAATTGTATCTAAACTCTTGATGATATATCTTCGCCCGTGAATGTGCCTTAATATAAAGATATCTTGACAGTCCAACCTTCTAAAATAGATTTGCCTCCTCCCAATAAGTATAGACATCACATTGCAATTCACACCGCCACAAGAGAAACGACGTATTCAATCGTCAAAGAACTCCATTATATTTTACATAAACGATTACACCCATCCAGCAATCAAACCCAAACTCCCATTAAACCCCCTCATATAAATAAAAAGCAAAGAGCCCCAGTCCCAACTCCATATGTGTGACATCCATGGGATCTATCCCCCCCGCGCTGCCAAGCCCCGCCGGCAACAGCAAAGCAAAGCCCTTAAAAGAAACATCCCCTCCCGAAACCCCAAACGCTCTGTCCCGCCCGACATTAGTTGCGGGGCAAAGGCGTCCATTATCGTTTTTGAGAGATGCATTAGGTAAAAGTGTGAAAATCCACCAGCGCGTGAGAATAAACCGTTTAAAACCCGACGCTCGCTATGCAGGGAACCAGATCTCTCCAAATCGTCATGTTATGCGCCAATGGATGATAAGAGTTTTATGTAACAATTGAAAATCAGAGATAGCGTTTGAAGGCTTGGTTGTAGCTTCGTGGTAGTGCATGTTGCCTGCATCGGCAGCAATGCACAAAATTGTATCCTTTGTTCCCAAGGTAGGCTCGAGTCAACAATAGTCTGATGAACGAAAAGAAGTCGTAAGGGAACGGCTTCAAGGATTACGTTGAGTCAACGCTGCGAATCGCTCGGCGACCTGAAGAGGTCAGTATTATTCCGTACCAAGGGAGCGCATGATGTGAATTACCTCTGGTGCGGACTTGATAAATGGCAGGTCAAAGAACATGTACTTTTCGTTCTTGATGAGCTCAAAGATTGTGATGAGCAGGCCCCACGGTTGTGGCCAAGGTCCGATGAGTCTCTCCAGCAAAACACGGGTTATCTGCTGTCGAATATCCGACTCTTCCTGGTCATTCATATCATTGCCAAATACATCGAGTAAAGCCTGGCTGAAATAAAGAGTGTGGGCATTGGGGAACCGTAGGTGGTTCGCCATGCTGTTGACGAAGTAGTAACGGGCCTCCGAGCTAAGCTCATGGATAAGCATAGTCAAGAGGGCTGAATCGGGAGATCCTTGGATGAATATTGGCCCGCCCTTCTGAGAAGCATTTTCGATTGCATGCATGCCGATGTGTAATACAACAGCGTCGATGAGCTCCACGTCAACATGGATTGGTAGGTATCCGGCCGATGTTTTGTGGCCCTTTTGGCGCTGAATTGCATGTGCAATATGAGCGATAGCATCTTCAGATGGCCCACTCTGCAATGCTTGGTCGACAAGATCCAAAAGCCCAGCTTCCTTCAGAGGTGCCTCTGTATTAAATACAACGGAAGGGGGTTCGCGGATGTCCTCAACGCGGTCGATCTTGAGGCCAGCTTGCAGAGGGTCCGGCATCTTGGAGAATGCCGATGGGCCTGATGTCAAAATCATGTTGTGGAGCTGGATGCAGTGTGGAGGAATAGCAGCACAAAGGCGAACATGATTCCCAGATAAGAACTCTGGGTAATCATGGTGCAGGACCACAAGAACTTTGATTGCTCCGTGATAGATATCTTTCGTCACTGGCGATATATGGAGCTGCTTGAGAAGTTCTCCTAGGTATAGCATCAGACATTCCAATAACTGGACAAGCGGTTCCCAGCCACTCTGTTGCGGCAATCGGAACATGTGAGGCATGAAGTCTCTGTGCGAGATGAGTGCAACCCATGCGAAAACAAACCCAGGGTAGCGCGACGGCTGCAACTTCAAGAATGCATCCGCAAATACATGATAGAATTGGTTGCGGTCGGCTTCTGAAAATTGTGGCGCAACAACGTTGAATTCGTGAAGCATTGTTGACAACAGCCTGAAGAAAACCTTCTGATTGAACCCTTCGCCGCGCATGACATGATGGTGGTTCAAAACAAGAAGGATCAGAGACAAAATGGCCTCGAAATAAGCCACCTTATCACGCTTGACTTCGCCAGGTCGTTCACCGGATCGCTTTACCAAGCGAACAACCAACTTAGCCAAAGCATCAATTGGAAGATATGCGTCATTGGCTAAGCCGTTATTCTGGAAGTGGTGGTCGAAACGGTCGACGGACGTATCAATGCAAATACGTAAGAATAGACAGGTATTCTCTTGATCGGTAACAATCTGTTTGTTGTGCAGTTGCTCAATGAAGTTGTTGGTGGTGCTTTCAGTGGCGCCCGTGTTGCTGCTGAGATTGACCCATTCCTCGAAGACGTAACCCATCTGGTCCTTGTGAGCCTGGAATTTGTTATCGCCATCGCTGGTTAAAGTCTGCATTAGGCCGGATGACTTTAGCTTCTGGATAAGCTGTTTGCCAGCCTCCAAATCGGGCTCCTCGCTCAGCCATTGGGCAACAGCTTCAAAGCCTCTCGCGAAGTCCGTGAATAATGCGACAGGCCTATCAACGAGAAGCACTTTGCTTGTGAGCGTAGATAAGAAATCAATTGCCGACACTTTCCGTTGTTGCAAAGCTTTGGACGCAGCGATATCAACCCGTTGCCAGTCGAGAAGCGAGACATCTGTATTGATCAAGGACAGGACAAGTGGAACGCTCAACAAACGTTCATCCGGCTGCTGGGCAATGAACATCACGACATGTCGGGCTGTGCCGCCGTGCAACTGGCAAAGCATGTCTAGGATGTGTACCAAGCTCTCAATTGCGAGGTCACCCTCGGTAGACGGGCTGAAAAGTAATTGCAAGATGTGGTCTGCAGTGAACCTTGATGCTTCATCGGATACTTGAGTGTTCCTTATGATAATTTGACCAAGTGCATCAACAATATCAACAATAGTGTGAGGTCGAGGCAATTCGGAGTAGTGTTGCTCTGGAGAGTTGCTTGCTGCCCTCAATAGTTCGTCGAGCAGCTCTTGGATGCGGTCCGCGAGATTTCTGTGATCAACAGGAGGTGCTGGAGATCGTCCGTTGGTCAACGAAGCAGCCGGTTGCCCATATGAATGTGGCTGGCTGTTGATAAGCGGCATCACTGGGGCTTCTGCCGGCGTTGGCAAGTTCCCCACAGATGGATATTGGTCTTGGAGGATATCATTTGCAATGGAGCGGCTGGCATCCGATGTCGAAGTGGCATGAGCGGAAATGCCAAGAGAAGTTATTCTGGGCTGTCTGGCAAACTCGTCGTATATGGCCATCTGCTCCGAGTTAAGTCCTCCGGGAGTACCAGGTAATAACTTGTACGGATTAGGGATTGTCATTGCCCAACGACTCAATGTAGGGTCAACATATGGCTCAGTAGGTCTTGCTGCACGCCATCTGTGGCGCGCCTCAATTTCTGACTCGATCATATCCTCGATCTCGGGAACGGCACGCTCCTCGGCCTTGTTCTCGACTTGCTTGCAGGCCATATCAAGGTTGGAGTTAACGCACATGATAATGGTGCCTTCTGCTAGGCCTTGGTTCATGCTCATGGACGCTTCGCGAATATAGTTATTCATACTGGCTCGAAGGGGTTCCTTCGAAGTAACCAGGGCAAGGCTGCCAGCAGTCTTCTTGACCATAGCAATAGCAGCATGTCGCAATCTATTCTCGTCGCCCTCGATAGCAAAATCCTTGTGGATCATTTGGGCGGTCGAAATTGCTGCGATTGTGACTGAACGCTCAACAACTGGTGAAATGATCTCGTGCACAGCGCGCGTAATCGCTGTTCGGACAATATCTTGCAGGCGTGCTTGGTTAACCAGATCATTTGCTGGGGGGTACACCAGAAGAGGGCCAAGGTCGGGAATTGACGAAGTTATATCCTGGGGTGAGAATCGGCCAGTGCCAACACCACCCGGTGCGATGCCATTCATAGAAAGACTATCAAATCTGTCGACGACATCAAGCGAAATCGGCTCGGTCGGCTCATCGATAGCCGGCAGGCGAGTCTGAATGTCCGTTGACGGCTCGATACTCTTATGATCAAGGTTCAGCCCTTTGCACAAAACTTCTATCTCAAATTTGAGATTCAGTTTGAGTTCTGCATGTTGGTAGAGTTCGATGAGCAGATGAATGATATCCATCAGCCAAGGGTTAGGAGGCTGGAAGATCGTTGACGATGCACCTTGCAATAGTACCTTGCAGACAAAAGGGATAACAACGATCAAACGTTGGGTATCAAATGCTTCGAGGAGAAGCTGTTTAAACGCAATGTTGCGGTGCTTTATAGGCTTATCCCGTGCAAGGGTCAAGGATCCTAGCCATCCACCCAAGTTCTTCAGGTGAGCGCGCTCAGTAGACGACTGCATGGTGGTCTCCGCATTAAGCATTCGGATCACACTAACATAGGTCTCGCGTAAGACCTCCGACCAAAGCGACTTGTTTTCGAACAGGCGTACGAGGTCCAGGTAAAGCTGATGGTAGTTTGGCTGCATCTTTGCGCGCTCTTCGACGAGATGTCCGGCGAACCATTGCTGATGCCGTTCTTCAATGACATCTTTAAGCTCTTTAAACTTCGTCTCAAGATTTCTCTCTGTGATATTGTTCAACACAAATAAAACCTTCTCTTGGGTGTCATCCGACGGGTCCTCGTAAATACTATTATATGCCGGCTGGTCAACATGTAGCGCGTTGAACGGCGCAACACTTGGATCAGTGGAAAGCATGTCGTCAAAGTTTCCGTTCGGAATGGCACCGCCATTAACGGAGTTGTCGGCGGACAAGCCGTCTGCGTTGCCACTTCGTGACAAATCCGCCTGCTCACGGCAGACTTCATCGGCTCTAGCCCAAACATCTGTCCCTTGAAGTCCGGGAATACGTAGCAGATGCCTACAGAAGCCTGGCCACTCTCCGAACCTTTCGAAAGTTTGTTTCAGTGCCTCCACGCCAAACTTGTACATTGGCTGGTCAGGTGTGTTGTCTTTCACCGCATCCAAAATCATGCCGAGAGCAACTTCCAGTGGCAAATCCGGCAGAAGCTTTGCCTTGATTATTCCACCGAACAGAACGGCAGTCGTTTTGAGCGCTTCCAGGGGGTATGTACTATAAAGACTATACTCGTCAAAAAGACCATGGATCATGCAGGCAAAGACGTCTTGGTCAGAGGGGTTGCGTGACAGCTTGTAGTCTCTGAGAGCTTCGACAACAGCTCGGACTTTAATTTCTTCGCTGTACATGCGCTTGTAGTGCTCCTCCATTTTCTCGTTGGCTTCAATGGGTAGGGAGTTCCTTTCACGACCGTTCTCATCGATAATGTCATCGAAGCCCTCGCCATAGTTGACCAGGCGAGGATAAGCCGTGATACATGACCGTTGAAGCGCCATCTGCTCTGTGCTTAATGATCGAGGCAAGATACTAGTCAGTATATTCAAAAGCGCTGATATCGTCCTCACAGGTAGCATGACACTTGTAGGTTGCTCCTGATCAGTCCTCTGGACTTGAAGCTCGTGCTGCGCCTTAATACCGAGGAAGTTGAGTAGCATCTGTGCCAGTTCATCGGGGTGTTGGGAATGCTTTTGCTGCCACTGATCGAGCTCGAGTTTGCCGCTCGCATGTGCCCAGGCAGCAAGATCTAAACCAAATCCATTCAGTATGAGGAGGTCATAGAGCCAATTGTGCCTGATCGAATGCTCGAGGATCATGGGCAGTTCGAGCGGTGTTCGCCCGTGTGTCTCAATGAGCCGCCCGACGAGCCAATTCCTGTCTTTATTCCAGACCGCGTACAGCACGAAGTCGTAATTCGGGTCGATTTTGTATAGGAAGCGATCAAATAGAGAGTTTAGCGTATCAGTAGCCAGCTCCGGCCAAGGCTTTGGCACACCAAACGCAGACACCACGAATACATCCAAATTCGGTACAACAACCTCTTGAAAGAGTCGTTTGGCTTCAGGAGTGTCGGAGGCAATGTTGGATTGCAAGGCCACATGAAACACCGCTTCGAGCGCAAGTACAGACACTAGGGGGTGTCTCACGGCACTTGCTGCACGCTCTTGGACATTTGACATCGCTCCAGCGAATTCTGCAAGTGTGAAGGATGGCTGCAAGCCCGGGATAGTGCTCGCATCTAGCTGCTCCGGGTTCAATGAAGCATAGGCGTTGATGAAAGATAACTGGGTTTCCGAGTTTTGCCAACGGCCACCCCATAGGCTTTGCACGTCGAAAGAGCTATCCTCGTCGGCAAGGGGCTTCAGAGCGGAATAAAGAGCGAAAAACTGATCGGAAGAAATGCGGAGGCCCTCTTGATCAAACTGCGCCACTGCGCGTTGCCAGTTAAAGCTCCGGGGTAATTCCTTTCGAAGGCTCTTAACGAGCACCGACGTCGAAAATCGAGGTGTGCGGCTTATTGCTGTATATAACAAGGCCATGCCAACTTGTTCTTCTTCAAGCCGACTAATTCCCATGCTGCGAATGTATTTTATACAGGTTTCTTCGTCGGTCGTAAACGCAGCCCCCATCCGTCGAATGTATAATATGAATGGGCTATGGTCGAAAAAGGGCTTCATTAAATATAGCGCTGCTAAAATTTCAACCGGAAGTGTGTCCTGTTCCGGTTGAGAGTATCGATATCGAATTGCCATCTGAAAGTCAGCCTTGGCCGCATCGTTGAAGTTCGGCGGGTGTTCTTGGATAAAACGGTCGATTATGGTTGCCACAAACGATGCCGTCATGTCGCCATGGAGGTTATCGTGTGGTGAGGAGAGGATTTGGAGGAACGATTGAAAGTTTGCAGAAAGTATGGCATCCGCTGTGACGTGTCAGTGGTCTGCATTAGGGGTATTGGTGGAGCCTATCAAACCTTTGGTCTTCAGATCCGATCGTGAGCATTGTTTGAATGCTAAAGCTAGGATTGTCTTCTCGAGCGCATCCAGCTTAAAGTGCTCCATAAAGGTTGACAGATCGAAGTCGCGGAATATATCCTCGTTCGCTGTTTCGATGGACTCGGCGATCTTCCCGGCTTGGTCGACATCGTGCGATACCTTTCGGACCTCATTGACCAGGATTTGGTAGTTGCCAGGGTTTGCAACTGATCTATTCACGCCAGGGAATATTTGTGGCGCATTGCCGACAACCAGTCGGCTGAAGTATTTCTGGAATACTTCCATGCCGTGGTCATCGATCAGCTGGGGGGGTTTGGTTAGCGCGACGGACGTGTTAACTGCTCAAAGTCGTGACAAATTCTTACCTTCCTGAGCTGTTCTGCTTGTGCTTCCCACTTTGTTCTGTCCTTATCTTCTTTGATGGTGCTGAGGAGCAGGTATACTTGTGCGACGACAATCTTCGTCAATGAGTTCGAGCCAGTTGGGGTGCTTGGGCTTGGCCCTGCGCTGAGGCCTCCGGTGTGCGGACCGTGAGGTGAATGGCTGCTGGCTGTTATGATACTCTGCGCGGGCGAAGGTGTATATGTGCCGCTTCGATGATGAATTGGGACCATCGAGTAGGGTGCTGGAAGGGCAGAGGTCCACTACACCAAGGAAGCTTCCCTCTCGAACCTTGCAGTTGTCGGAGGATAGAGACCAAGTTGTATGGACATGGGATCTGGGATCAGATAAAAGGGGTGTGGTGAAGGGGTGCCAGTGGGGGAGCGGTCGGGGATAGTGGATTGACAGAGGGAGGATAAGGCTTTGGAGGAAGGGCGAGTGAGGTTAGAGTGAAGTGGTGTTGTACAGTCGCGCTTGATGAGGCTTGCTCCCTAACCGAGCGTCTGCGCTGCTGTACCTACCTCACTAGCGCAGTTAATGTAGGATGACTAAGCAGCTAGACAAGAACAGCTGAAGTTTTAGATTGGCAACTGTCATATAGTCACGTGCCCTTTATCTCTGTGATGGTACTGTGTGGTGCTGGCAACCAAAGGACCGTACTGTAACAAAGACAGGAGCGCAGTGCAGCCGGAAACTTACGTTATCATAAGGCTTTCAGAATTGTTTGATTTTCAGTTATAAAATTATATTTCAATGCCACTCCTACAGCTCAGTATCACGTAGAGAGCACTACGACGTTCAGCAACAAGTTGGCCCCAGGAAGGCCAATGCATATCAACTACACATGCCCGGTTTTGAATTTAAACGGCCACAGTTTCATACTGTGCTGATAGGGACCTTGGATATTGCAGCGATTTTATTGATTTTGTGTTTATGTATGTATGTGTGTTTTTGTAAGTTCTGTGGCCGCTTGGAATTTAATAGTACCTGCCAAATATAATATTTCCCAGAAATTTAAATAGAACCAGTCAAATATTTTATTTTGCACACTAATACACAAACAAGCACTGCATCTGTATTATTGGATAGGCAAGACCTATCAGAAATAATTTTTCATTGTCCTCTGAGCGAGACACATGTAACGTTGGGACACATTATTTGAACATGATGGTGGGGTTGAACAACCCGTATGATACGGATGGTGGTGTTGTGGCCAAGAAACAACCGTTGGTTGCTGGGGGAACAACACCCAAGTCAACAAATCCATAATGGAGTCCTGTTAACCATTCCATCCATTTGCTCATACTGCGCAACCCCAACTGTTCTATTATACCCACGATTTGCAAGGCTACTTCCGGCGATAATTCACCATCAAGACATACAGCAGAATTGTTGTTAAATATACGAAATAACTTTGATTCACGATCAAGGGATACACACTCCACGAGACCAGCAAACAGCCATCGTCGCGATGCCTGGCACGGTCTCGGAGGGTCCGTCAGTCGCTCTGTCATGTATATGCTCTCCCCAAACCAGAATCATTGGATAAATACTGACTTTTTACAGTTGCTAATAATTTCTGGGGTATGCAAGCAATATATGAAGCTATAGGAATCGAGAATCATATCTAACAACACGGGAATATAGGAAAGGATGATGCCGGAGTCAACCCACTCCTCGAGCGCATGCACAATGCGAAGCAGACTTGTGACGAACTGAAGGCCTTTTATAATGGTATGGAGTTCTACAACCAGACATGGACCCAACGCTGACGCACTCAAACAGCCAGGAGCTCGCTCGAGGAAGAATATGCACGCAAGCTTTTGGCCCTGAGCCGCAAGCCGCTGGGGTCACAAGAGGCCGGCACCCTGCGAGCTTCGATGGATGTGATGAGAGGAGAAGTAGAGTCTATGGGGAAGTCACACCAGAATGTTGCACAACAGATGAAGACGGAGTTGGAAGAGCCGCTGGCGGCATTCGCTGGAGCCATGAAAGAGCGGCGCAAGATCGTCCAAGGTGGCATTGAAAAGCTTCTCAAGACCAAGATCCAGCAAACTCAGGTGGTTAATAAGGTATGCTTTGACCTAACACCTGTAATATTCTCAGCATACTAATATGGCATAGACTCGGGACAGGTACGAACAGGAGTGCCTTAAGATCAAGGGGTACCTAGCGCAGGGCCATATGGTCATGGGCCAGGAAGAGCGCAAAAACAAAGCCAAGCTTGAGAAGACACAGATTAATGTCGCCACATCAAACACCGAATACGAAGCTGCCGTTAAGGTGTTGGAGGAAACCACAGGTCGCTGGAACAGAGACTGGAAGGCCGCATCCGACAAATTCCAAGATCTCGAAGAAGAGAGGCTAGACTTTACAAAGAGCAGTCTGTGGACCTTTGCGAACATTGCATCCACTGTCTGTGTTAGCGACGACGCCTCCTGCGAAAAGATCCGCCTGTCACTCGAGAACTGCGAAGTGGAGAAAGACATCCTCACATTTATCAAAGACTGCGGAACTGGCCAAGAGATCCCTGATCCTCCGAAGTATATCAATTTCTGCCGTGGTGATATTAGCGACACACAGTCAGAGGCCTCTGAAGATGACGCTTATTCCGTGGCACAATTCCAGAGGACTATTAACCCTGCCTTTAGGTCCTCTTCTCCTCAGCCTTCTACATACGAGTCTCATCATGATCCAAAGTCTAGCCTCGCGCGAGAGTTGGGGCACAGAGAACCAGACACACCCCCAAGTCGCGAAACTACCATCACCCCACAGAAAGCTCTTGCCGACAGGACAGCACAACCACAACTGGATTACAGGAAAGAACCGAGTAGGCTGCAGTACGAGCAACCCTCGAACGGGCAGCTGGCATCTGTGCCTCACGACCCCTATCCAATGGATGGTATGACAATGCTATGCCGAACTGGACCACCATCCGACAGAAGCTCCGCCGTCAGCGGGCTCAGACCATCAAGCCGTGATTCTCACAGCGAATATTCCAACCCAACATCTTTCTCCAGCATGGAGCCTCCAAGCGGCAAGCAATCACCTGTTAAGCAAGATCCTGCGGCCGATAAGTCTGTACAGAAGAAGAAGAGTGGCTTCTTCCAAAGTCACAGCCCATTCAGAAGGAAGAGCAAACATGGAAAGGAGATCCAGGCAGCAGCCCCCAGCCCATCAAACAGAAACACATGGTCAGCAAAGCCTGCGCCGACTTACCAGGGTTCCTCGTTTGGCCGATCCCAGGGCTATGGCTCCAACAGCCAGAATAGCATTACTGACAGAGAGACTACTGGTGGTGAGCCTGTCGACCCTCGGGCAAGTTTCCAGTTGAACGTCGGCAACAATGTCTTCGATGTTGCAACTCCTGACCGAAGGAATACCGCTCCACAAGAGAGGGCAGGGGATGAACTTGATCCTATTGCCCAGGCTTTGGCAGAACTAAAGGGAGTCACGAAACAATCTTCATCTCGGGTTTCTGCAGATCACTATTCTGGGATGGCCACACCTGCTCCGGATTCTGCAAGTGCTTCGCGGACTAGGAATGCTCCTATGGGCAATGGAGCTTTGGTCGCTGCTACACGTGGCACACCTCCACCTTCGTATGACCAGCCGCCAGTGTCCAGATTGGGTCTTCCACAGCCTGCTTTTACCTCAAAGGCAATGCAGCAAACAAGCCAGAAGTATCAGGCTCAAACCCAGAACATGTTCAACTCCAGCCAGTCGAGATCTGAACCTCAACCCGACTATGGCTCTGCAAGATCTCGCCCCGGAACGAGGGGCAGCGATATGCCTAGGGCAACTTCTCCTATGCCTACTCGCAGTGTCTCCCCGAGACCCAGCCAATCTAGCCAAGTCATGAACAATGATGGCAGACAAGGATATCGTTCTGCGTCACCCAACCCATATGGCGGCAACAGCCAACAGCGTGGAGCACCACAAGGTGGGCAGCACCGCAGCTCCGACCAAGCATACTATAGGCACAATTCGCCAGGTGATACCGCACGTTCTGTGTCCCCAGCTCCCTTCAGGGAGAGACCTGGAAGCAGAATGAGCGGTGGAGACATGTCGTTGCAGCTAGCTCCGGCTGGAGATGATGGATATGGATCGCAGCAGGGACGACATGGAGGTCAAAGGCCAAGAACCAGTGGCACCAACAGACCGGTTAGCTACTATAGCGGGCAAAGTGGGCATCAGCAACAGATTGCCCAGGTGAACCCTCATCAACGAAGCAAGAGTGTGGCGGACAATAGGCAGTTTAACAGAGATGGGCGTCCCATTTTACATTTCGGTATGTTCGCATCATAGTAGCTTCTTTTGACATATTACTGACTTGCTTGTAGCACGCGCTCAATACAACTACACGGCTGCAATTCCCGAGGAGCTCAGCTTTGGGAAGGGAGATACCCTGGCCGTCCTGAGACTCCAAGACGATGGTTGGTGGGAGGCTGAGGTTGCAGGCAAAAACCAACGGCCGGGCCTGGTTCCAAGCAATTATCTTCAACAAATCTAGGCGGGGAGCTTCTTACGAAATGGTAAAGTAATTTGTTTGGGTTTAGGAGCAAGCGTTTTAGTTGATTTATTTTTGTAACGACTACTTTCTGTTCTTCATGTTGGGTGCTTGAGCTTCGACTCCGGAATATGCACCAATGTTACGTATAGCTCTCATGAATTCAAATTATATTCAAATGCCCGCTGTATAATATTGTCCGTGAATGCTTTATGTAAAACAAGAACGAGTCCAATACATCTATTTTATTGGCGTCACTTTCGGGACCACCCACCAGTCGTGATACCCCTTCTCACTAGGCTCAATCTCCACCTTCAGCGCCAGTGTTTTCGACTTCGTCTTCTCTGCCGCGGCTATGGCCTTCTTCACCATCATAAGTGTTATACTAACACTAATACAGCTCTTCACTTCATCCTTTACATTCTTATGCCACGCCTCATCACACCATTTACCCTGGCACTTTGCCGTCTTCGCATCGAGTTTGCTCAACAGTTCGAAATCCTTCCTCGCCTTCGCCACGCCATCCAGAGCAAAATCAACGAGATTAGCAGTCGACTCTTGCGGCTGTGTGACCACTTCTTGGAAAACAGGGAATGGCAAGAGCTCAGGGAGAGAAACGGACAGAAAAGACTTCATCCGCTGCTCATAGCGGATCGCGTCTGTGCTGTACGGGTGTGGTGTCTGAGGAACTAAGTTGTACCTCGTGAGCACAGTATATAGGCAGCCGATGGAATTGGCCAATGCCTGCTTAGCCGACGAGCCTAACATGGAAATATTGACGTGGCTCATAGATGCGGCGAACGCTTCGTCTTTAGTAGCGAAATTTTCTTGCTTTGGATTCCGACGTAGCTCGACATAGTCCTTTGTAAGGAAGCCTCGGATTCGGTGGAGATGCCGGAAGGTTGTTTGTGAAATGTTGTGGAGATACCAATACATGCCGGCCAGCTCATCGGCGGCGTATACCTCAAGCTCAAAACCCATCTGTATTAGCCATTCCATCTGTCTGAGCTTGTAATAGTAGCTCCAACTCGACAGAGGAAAAGAGTATATTGGTTCTGGGCCGAAGTCAGGATCAACAATCGGTTTCTCCTTGGTGAAATCGCGTAGTTCTGCGTCAAGTTCTTCGGCATCGAGCTGCAGCGTGTCCCAATCGACAATAGTATGGTGAAGAGTCCGCCTGATTCGGCAGCGGTTCTGGCACAGAGCCCGCAGGATATCCAGGAAGGATTGGGCGGCTCGACTGCGGAAGATCTCCATATGTTGGGCCATTTGGTGGCGAGGATCAGTTGGAACTTCGATCTCGTCGTTAATAGCATCGAGGAGGGGATTGGCAGGGAGGACGAGTGCCTCGAGATCCTCATCAAGGATGGACCGAATAGAGAGCTTTCCAAGTACGACCATTTGGCAGAATAGATAGTGCTGAAGGAGAGTGCGTATATATACGGATGGTTGGGGCTTACTCTTTTGAAAGAGAAAGACAAAATTCTATGAAATTATCAGTATAACTCGCCGAGGGTGGGCTGGGGAAACTGACCATCAAGCTGTTTGTGTCATGAAAGTCCAAGACTTCGGTAACCACCAGTCCATCTCTACACAGCCGTTCTAGTTGCTGATATGCATCGTCAAATGCAATTGTAACCACAGGCCGTGGTGGAACCGTGCTCGCAAGCTTCCGTTGCAGCTTCACACTGAATGACTCCGGAACTGGCTTAGCCAGCTCCCTCTCGGATCTAAGTCCAGGTAGAAGCTCAAGCGTCGAAGACCATGCGGACAGCAAAGGTTCTGCGGATGATCGATCACCTGCTACGCCAACGGTATTGAGGAGAGAATTGCGGCACTTCAGCCTTTGGACCAATGCTTCCTTAAGTCTAGGATCCATAGAATCAGAAGTTGCAAGTAGATGTATAGTCACATCTATAAATTTGGTAATAGACGCATCATCCAGTTCGGCTAGAAGGCTCCTATTGTATGTGTGGGTGACGAAATCTTCTTCCTAGAAAACAATAAGTATCAGGGATGTGGCAGAAGGATGTAAGATACCTACTTCATAGAAGTGTTCTGACTTGACCCGTTCATTGATGTGCCAGCAAGTCTTTATCACAGCTATGCAATAGGCTACAAGAACCCTCAGTGTTAATGGCTCTGTCAAACTCGGGCAATTAGCTGGAGAAGATAGTTCTTCTACATTTTGTAGTTTTAAAGTAAGTATCTTGTCAATGTAGAGACTCGTGAACAGCGTTTGGGATAATGGATGACCCATATGCCATGCCATCTGTTTGATCATTAGTAGCCGCCTCCATGGGCGGGAGTAGAGCCACATACCTCAAGGCATAAAAGCTGATCTACTATTCCTAAACACTCCTCAGGCAAAAGGCTCCTCCAAATATCATAATCATCATCCATGGTCTCGCCCTTTGCAAGGTAGCCTGTGTCCATTTTGGGATCCATGATCTATAAAAAGATTTAGGTGCAGGACAAGAAACATGCATAAAATGAACCTACCTCTATGGCACCAACCGACTCAAAAAGAGTGAAATAGTCATCCTTGACGAGTTCTCCAATCTCAAGCGCTTCCACGTGGGTTAGTGTTCCTGTTTGGTACTCCGAACGCGGGGCAGTAACATACCCTCAGCAGCTTTAGTGAAAGCGTCGGTGATGTCTACAGCGACGACGCCCGAACTATGGATCCGGGGCGCTGGGCGAAGTACTTCCCCGTACTCATCCAGAGGCGGGGGTTGTTGGACGCCATTACTGATATCAAGGTTCGTGGTTCCTGAAGGCGGTTAGCATTGCATAAGCCTGGTAAAGCCACGACCTTACCCCTGGAGATGAAATCTATATCATCAGCGTCCATGACCGACTCTGCCGGATATTTCTTCTCTGAAATGCTGAACTTAACACAGAGCCGCCAGAGTGGTGATGTATGATGGGTTGTCACCGTTTGTCATGTGGTTCGGTTAGGAATTTGGTCTAATGTCAAGATTTGTCGAAGGTTTTGGGCCTGGGAGAAGAATTTAACCACCAATTTTTAGAATGCACGACAAAGAGGTAGTCATAGTTTATATTGACATGTTATTGGGATCATTGATATATTAAGTTTTGTTTTATGTGCACAAGTCAAATAGTACGTGTAATGTGTCATACAGTGCATTCAATAGAGCGTCCCTACCAAAAGACAAGACTTCAAAAGACGAGTTCTGGGATTGATACAGGTGTGCAGGGACATGCAACTATACATTGCGAAGAAAGATATGCTATGCAGAGGGGGTACATTGTCAAGCTGTGGTCCTGGCGTGTATATTTGTCTTGTTGCCTTTCCAGCAGATGCTGTCGTTGAACATATCGTCACTCAGTCCCGGGTATCACAGGCACATTTGTATAAGAGAAGAATCGCGGTCGCTGTCACTGTTGTCCAAAAAGCACAGGTTCAGTCGATATTTGAATGTTGGGCGATAGATTCGTATCGAGTGTAATACATTTGTACAAGCCCACGCTCTCCCACATCCTCCCACCGCTCTATCCTTCTATCTCATAACTCAAACATGCGCATCTAAGCCGAGGCGTTACCGGCAGCGGCCTGGGCCTCATTGTTTGCGTCGGCGACGTTCTTAACTTCGCCCTGCTTGCCGTTCTAGAATTGCCGGTGTTAGGAAATATTCTTTTCTGCACAGGGGGCTCAGCTTGGTTCTTACCTCCCATCTGGCGGAACGCAGCTCAGAGAGGCCTCTGCGCTCAGCGGCCACTCTCTGCTCCTCCTTCAAGCTCTTGCGGACGACACGGGCGGCGACCGCGAGGTACTTGTTGTAGCTAAAGAGTCTTTCGTTAGCAACCGATTCCTACGTCGGGTCGATCGCCGCAGGGTCGTTGGGCGCCAATTGAGTGGGAAATTGATGTCAAACATACCTGAGACCAGCTTGCTTCCAGGCGAAAGTCATCTTGATTGTGGTAGGGGGTGGATGAGGTGACAAAGGTGTTTTGACTGTGATGTTGAGGTTCTGTCGACGAGCTCGGCTGGACGGGTGGTGAGGGCCAAGATTGCCCGATGATATAAAAATCACGTGATATGGGCTTGGCGGAATGGATATAATTAAAATTCAATTCAGTAACAGCTCCGACAATAGGATTACATCAAGACTGTGCATAATTGTGCAATGAATACCATCTTAAGTTAAAGGAAAAGTTTAGAGATATGTCTATGTTCAAAATTGTATTTTGTGTTCTACAATACCCTCTGAAAACTGTTTGTACAGGGTTCGTAAATCAACTACTCCAATGCATCAAACCCCCCTTAAACCAACAGACCAAGCTCCTCAGCGAACGGCAGAACGCGAAGATCTCCAACAGCGGCAACACTAGCCTTACCCTCAAGCAGTGCCTTGGCAGCCTATAGAACGTTAGCATTGATTTAAGATATGTGGAAAGCGGGAAACTTACAGTCTTCAGGGCCTCGGCGCTCACAGACTCAATCGACTTGGTAACCTCGCTAATCTGGAATGGCTTTCCGCCCTGGATAAGGCCGGAACCGGTAGCAACGAGACCAGACTCGATGTTCTGGCCCTCCTCAAGAGACCTGTACTTCGCAAGCGCAACAGCCTTGGTGAAGTCCTCCTTGCTGATGGAGCCCTCGGAAATGCTCTTCAGGGACTTGATAGCCTCGGTGGCAGCAGTGTTGACAGCCAAGGCTGGGCCAGAGAAGTTGATGGTCAGAAGGCCGGCATCAGAGTAGGCAGCGTGGGTGGTGGAGATGTTAGCACCAGGTGCGGATGCGGCGGCCTTAGCGAGGAGAGAGAAGCCTGGGGAGTACTTGATAGTGGACTTTCCACCGAGGAGAGCCGCAAGAACGGCCATCTCTGGCTTGTATGATGATCCGGTAGTGAACGAGCTTGATCCCGGGAACGCAATGACGAATGCATTCTGGGCGCTGGCGTGAGCAATACGCTCCTCACCACCATAGTACTTGGTCGCCTTGGATGGGAGCTCACGGCTTCCCTGGGTAGAGACATCGCCGAAGAACTCACCAACCCACTTGCCCAGCTCGGCCTGGTTGGCGCCGTTGGCGACAACCGAGATGTTCTGCTTGGTATAGGCGGAGGATGCAAACTCGCTGACGGACTCCTCGTTCAGGTAGCTACCGAGGGGAGTGTTGAGAGTTGGGTGGAGGGGTGCTCCAAGACCGCGGTGGAAAGCAACACCGTGGACGGCATCGGAAGCGATTTGAGCAGTGTTGGCATATGCCCTCTTCTGGTGGAGGTGGATCGCTGGGTTGACCTCCTCGAGGAATTCATGTGCTAAATTCGTACCATCAATTCTGCTCCAGAGATACTTGTAGGGGTAACTTACGCGTGAACTTGGTCTGGGAGATAACCTCGCTGAGCAATTCAGTGAAGAATGGGAGGTCATCGCGGAGGAAGTTGGCCTCGAGGACGAGGGCCTCACGGGTGTGGTAAGCAACCAATTGACCGCCCAAGAGCTCGGATTCTCTGGTGAGACGCAGCGCGGATCGTCTTTGGGTGTTCTAAAAGAGTTCATTTAGCTTTCACATGCGCATGAGTCGATGCCCATCCCACTGACCTTGAAGGCAAACTGTTCCAGTCCAGTGGTCAGTCCTGGGAGCAGCTCGTATCTGGTTCCGGCCTTAGCGACCACGGCGAGCTTCGTAGTGTGTCCGGCAACATCTCTGCTGGCCACCTTGATGCCATTAACATCGGCGTTCTCGTAGCTGAACGAGGTCGAGCCGGTGGCAGCAGCGAAGCCGCGGCGGGTTGCCGGTTGAGCGCAGCATTGCCGACGAACGACACGCTGCGCAGTTTGTCCAATCGCCGAACGCGAGATCATTGTTAGGAGGAGATCTAAAAAGTTATGGCGAGGAGGGGAGTTGTGACGAGGTCGCTGTCGAGCTGTTGTGGTTGGAGAAATTCGGGATGACCTTCAATTGACACCCGGATTAAGCCGCACTCTGATTGGCTGCGGAACCAAAGTCGTTCGGGCAGACCAGTACCGCCAAAATTTGTCCGAGTTTCTTGCTATCGGTGCCTCAGCCAAAATGTACCCCACCCACATATAATATCTCGAACTTCATCTGAACAGTTTTGTTAATTGTGTGCAATTTGATAGATCAATGACTTATTTGTAGCATTGGTGGCAGCTCTAGAGAACTTGAGATACTCTCTAGTAGCAACAAATTATGTCTCATGTAAGTAGAAACAATCACCCAGAGGGGACGTTCTGAGTCAATAGGAACACAGTCTAACGATGAGATCACAGACGCAGCATTTGGCAGATCTTTGCGCCCTCCTCGTCAGGGAAGCTTATGGAGAGTTGACCAGTGTATGTGTATCCTCATAGCGATCTATCCAATACCTGTTACATTTTAAATCATGCGCGTGTTATTATCACCAACTGTTAAGCTCCAAACTCTAACTCTTGTCACAGCGCATATTCGCCTTACTCTTGCGACGAGGAAGACAAACGATCAACACTATTAAACAACATACTGGCCTCACGGGCCGACAAGTGCGACATGGACTCGTAGTCCTGATACAACAAAACCTATTATTCCACAATACCGAGCAAGAATCTGGCTCTACTTTCTATGAAGCCAACGAAGACTCGGCGTACTTCCTCCTGCGGTCTGGAAAGATATTAGAGACGGTCGAAGAGAGATACGGCGTCGACGCACGGGATGTTGTGCAGAACCTTCTTCTGCTAGGCCATACAAAGGTTGCAGACCTCGTAGAGGCATATGAGTCTAAGAGCAAGACTGCGAATGGGCATACGAATGGAGCGAATGGAGCGAATGGTACGACTGTGGATGGCCATGGCGTGAACGGAACCAGCAATGGTACGAATGGACACCACGATAGTCAGAAGCCTGCAATCAATCTTGACGGTATCTTGGCTAGGCTTTTGGACGATGGCTTTGTTGAACCGGTAGTGGAGAGCATGTTCAGAAGCCCCAAGGATTCTTATAACCAGGCCGAGAAAGAAGCCCTCTCATCCTCGGATAGCGGTGGCTCGAAAAGTGCCAAGGCAACCCTGGAGCTGAAGAAAATCGTTATGGGAACTCTACAAAAACAATACGAAGAGCGATCCTGGCGGCACGGAAACATGAAGCGTTATATGCCTGGTGGGCACCCAAAAGGTGCAGATAAACGGCGGAAACTCGCAAGCGGGAAGCCTGCACTATTAGGATCGGGGAGTTATGATGAAGAGATAAAGCTTGAAGTAGGTTTTCAGAAACTTCAACCCATGAGACTTTCTTACTGACGAAACTTCTAGCGCGACCTTGTCGTTCGGATAAATTATGAAAGGTTTACTGTCGCATTGCGGACACAAGCTCTTACAGATGTTGCCAAAAACGACATTGGAGATATAACGTCTCAAGTTTACGGAGAGCTTCTTCGTTTGCTAGAAGATAAGATTCCTCGTTGCCACGGGTATAGCGGCGACGATGAGGATGAAGATAATGATACCGGAAGCTCTACAATTACAACGTCAACTTTGGCACAAACGTTAAGCGGCGATATCAATGTCGGCGCTGGTATTGGCCAGGCTGCTGGCAACAAACCTGCAAGCACTACCGATGGCTCCAACGGGACTCGCAAACGAAAGGGGGAGAGCTCCGATGAGGAAGACGTGGTGACTTCAAAAGCACGAGCAAGCAAAGTGAAGTTTGAAGTGCAAGCTTCAACGAAACATACTTTGGATAATCATCAGGCTCGAATCACACAGTTGAAAGACCATCTATTACTTCTGACTGGGCACAACCACGACCTTCTGAAAAAGCTCAGCAATGATGGGCTGGGAGAGTTTACTGTCCCATTCAAGAAGGCTACGGAATATATGCGAGAAAATGAGCTGGATACATTTATTGCTTCTGCCTTTGGCAAAGAGGGCCTGCGCATCTCTCATATCCTGAGAAAACACGGCAAGCTCGATGAGAAGCAGGTCCAGAAGATTGCCCTGATGAAGCAAGGGGAGGTGCGCAAGACCCTGGTCAAAATGCAGATGGCAGGCTTCGCCGATATCCAAGAAGTTCCCAGGGATACCCTTCGAACACCTAGCCGCACCATCTTTCTTTGGTGGTTTGACACGGAGCGGATCACAAACCTGCTACTCGATCGTATCTATAAGACCATTGCGCGTTGTTTGCAAGTTCTCGAGACGGAAAGATACAAGGAACGCGTTGTGCTTGCGCTGGCAGACAGATCAGATGTCAAGGGCAACGAGCACGAAATGCTTCCAGAAGATCATCTGTTGAAACTGAGTGCCTTCAACGAAAAAGAAGACCGTTTGACAACGCAGATCAACAGACTTGATCAGCTTGTTGGCATCTTCAAGGAGTTCTGAATCTTTTGAGCATTGAGATGAACTACCTGATTCTGATTTCAGATGTGATATATTAGGGCATGGGGATTGCTGGCGTACTATTTTGTAGCATATGGAAGGCGTTGAACCTGGCCGATTGGCTTGGATCTACATATTTGGGAGCTTTGGGAATTTGTGATACCATGAGGCATCGAGGGAGTCCAATCTCCTTCGTGGCGCAAGTATAATTATAGCAGTAGATGCCTAAAAAAATCTAACTGTGCATCTTCTCACCTATTCAGAATTTTATCGTACGATTTAAAAATGAGACAATGTGCTGGGAAGACCAGCGGTGTAGACGACTCGCACCGCATCGCCATTGTTCTCCATGTGATAGTCGCAATTGTATGCGCACCTCGAAAAAGGGACCTCGCTTATGCTCGAGTAGTGCACGGCTTGTTGCGGTGTTCCTGGTTACTGGTGCAGCCTCGTCCCGACTAGGGAGCCGACGGGGGTCTTATAGGCTAATTTTCCCCGATAGTCGGTGGATTTATTCGAGAAATTGAACAAGAGAGTCGTCGTCTCCCCGTTGCGCCTGCCACGAAATACCATTTCTCACGTTTAACCAATCCGAGAGGCATTTTTTACTTCATTCATTGAAAAGGGAATCCTTAATTGTCTTATCCTTTAGTTTATTATAGCCCTCTTGTGGTTTCGTGTTGAAAAATACTGAAAAGAAATGTCTCCCCCAATGGCCACCGCCGGTGGAAAGGGCACGAAGAAGGAGTCGACTGCGGCGCGTATCCTGGGTTCCGGTAAGCTCTCATGAGGATTCCATATACTACTTGGGGCCGCGCTGATATCTCCTCTAGGCTCCGCTGGTATTGCTGAGCTTGCTGTCTTCCATCCGGTATGAATCTCGTGGGCAGAAGTCGAGGGAACACAAGCTGACCAACTGAAGGTCGACACCATTGCGAAGCGTCTTATGAGCAACCATGGAAAGGTAAGAGCACCAATGCTTCATCCCAAGCCAGCCAGAATGCCATAACTAACTCTCCCCAGATCTCCAGCGCCGCCCAGCTCAACCAAGTCATCTTCAAAGACAAGGCCACCGTCTCAGCAGGAAAGAAGTTCTTCTCCCTCTTCCCCGGTCTCGGATACGCGGCAGGATACAAGGTGTCACAGCGAGTCTACAAGTACGGCGGCCAGCCCTTCGCGCGAGACCTCATCACCAAGAACTACGGCGACTCCTTCGAGCGCACCTTCGGTCCCACCACCGGCCGCGCCATGATCTCCTCCCTCGCCGGCTCCATGATCGGCATCGGCGAGATCGTGCTCCTCCCCCTCGACGTCCTCAAGATTAAGCGCCAGACAAACCCCGAGGCCTTCCGCGGCCGCGGCATCGTCACCATCATCAAGGACGAGGGCTTCGGGCTGTACAGGGGCTGGGGTTGGACCGCTGCGCGTAATGCGCCGGGTTCGTTTGCGCTGTTCGGTGGTTCGGCGTTCACAAAGGGGTACCTGTACGGACTGGAGGATTACAACAAGGCGACTTGGCTGCAGAACTTTGTTGCGTCGATTGCGGGTGCCTCGGCGTCGTTGGTCGTCTCGGCACCGCTCGATGTCATCAAGACCCGTATTCAGAACCGCAACTTCGACAACCCGGAGAGCGGTGTTAAGATCATCAAGGACATGATTAAGATCGAGGGCCCCTCGTCCTTCTTCAAGGGTCTCGTGCCCAAGCTGCTCATGACCGGCCCCAAGCTCGTCTTCTCCTTCTGGCTGGCTCAGACCCTGATCCCAGCCTTCGACATTGCCTTCAGCAAATAAATGGTCCTATCACTATGACAGGGTTGTTCGAAAGAGCGAGATAGAGAAGGAGAGAAAGAGAGAGAGTTTAAAGGATTATTGCACCAGGCCATTGGGCCTCGCAGCAAGCGATTTTAGAAAACGGTAGACGGACTAGACCTGGTTTTGGAGCTTCGGCGTGCGTGTACGATTGAGGGTGTGTGAAAGAATCGGGGGACTAAAAGGGTAAACCGGCGCAATTGTTTCTTCTTCTTGGCCTGCAATAGCGGAAGGGAAATATGATGTAGATAGACTCGTTGTACATACTTTGGTTATGCGGGAGGGGGCTATTATCATCCCCCTTCCTTATGGAAAACCCCATCTCTAATTAACTTTAAAAAAGACCACTTTCTCAGTTGCTTCTGCTCGTGCTCGTAGGCGTCTTCATGCTTATGGGGTGGCGAAGAACCCCATCTCTAATTAACTTTAAAAACACCACTTTATCAATTTCTTGTTCTTGTGCTCGTGCTTGTAGGCGTGCTTGTAGGCGTGCTTGTAGGCGTCTTGGGCGCTGGGGAGCTAGATATAAACGGCATTTACCGACCCGAGCTCGTCGCCCTTCCATAGCCCGAGCCTCCCCAAAATACCAAAAGTCCACGAACCCAAACCACAACTACACAACACCAACCACCTCCCTCTCTCAAACCACCCAAAATGGCACCACCCGCCTACATAATCTCCCGCGCCCTCGACCCCGTCTTCGCGCTCTTCATCGGCCTCGGCGCCGCGACAATGCGTATAAACCGCGAAGAGAAGGAGTTGGGGCGCAGTACGAAGGAGACTGTTGATGCTGGGTTTAGGTGAGCTCTCCTCCCCTCTCGTGGAGTCATGCACCTTTGGCAGGATGGGATGGGGCTAATGGGGTGTTAATAGGCGCATTGGATTTCCTAGGGCGGACGACCCGATTGCGGCTGCGGCGAAAAAGTGAGGGGAGAGGATAGTTGTGGTGATAAGGGTAGGGGAACGATGAGTCGACGCTGGTCCCAAGTGCTGGGGCGGATGTGACGCATGGGCTGGAGCTGGGCTTGAGGAGCGGGCCGGCTGGGGTAGAGGGGTTGTGGATGCATACTACTGTACGATGGCCAGACTGTGCTTGGAACCACAAGGGCGCAGGAGGTGGGGGGCCTGCGAGGTGGGGTGAGAGTGTATAACAGAGTCATACGGGGAAGATCAGGGACGGTGAATGGAGTTCTGCAAGAGAGGGCTACGCATATTCTCCGCCATCAAGCACGATACCACAGTTCGAAAGCACATCACATCGGTTATATTGGGAACAAAACGTGGGTTCTAGGATTCCCATTATCAGAAAACCTCGATAGCAAAAGCCACTACAATCTCAAAAAGACGTAATAGACACGCAGGAAATCGACTCTCTTGTATAAAAAAGACCCTATAACCCCCACCAGTCTTGCCACATGCAGTCTCCCAGAATCATCGAGCAAAGGCCAGTTTCACCCTCATCCTTGACCGCACCCACCGAGCGGCTCTACAAGCCACCCCGCCGTGCTCATGCCCTGGCCTGCCGAGAGAGCTGGAGCGCCTTGGTCATCGTCTCCGCGTTTACGAAATAATCAAGAAAAAGTTATCACAAAGCAAGTCCCTGCCATAATCCCCCCGTAGTAAAAATAAACTGCCCATCTCTCGCAAAAGTGTAGAAACCGCGAGAGGATGAAAAAAGGTGTTTCCGAAAACGCCGGTGGTGAGGGGGTTGGGTTGGTTTCGTCGATGCCTGTCGGAAGGAGGGTCGTTAAATGAGTGTGCTGATGAAAGCTGTCTAGGCTAGCTCCTCGAGACCGAAGGTGTTCTCTCCCGAGTAGGTGATGTAAAGGAATCCGTCCTCATCTGCGGGATCGAGTTAGTATTGTGGACGCATAAAGGGAGTTGGGCGGGGTGGTACACACCTTTGTGCTCCTCGTAGATGCTTGACATTAAGGCAGCGGTCGGTGGCAACACCTCGTCGACGAAGATGAAGATGGCCTTCTCTGGGGACAGCTTGATACGCTTGCGGATAACGTAGACGAACTGGCCGACTGTCAGGTCTGCGGGGACGAGGTACTTCTTCTTGTCGATGGTTGCGATCTCCGACTTCTCGACCTTCTCGCAGATGACCTGATCATGGGTTAGCAAGGTGGTGAACATGAAATGACGGTGAGGTGACGGCAACTTACTGGAATCCTGTCGTTGTACTTTGCGCGGATACGCTCGGCCTCTGCCTTGCGCTTGGCAAACTCGTGCTCGTCCTTGAACTTGGAGCGCATGTTGGATGTCTGAGAGAGTGTTTGGTTTGTAGTTCAGGTTATGGTCCGATGTGAAGTGGATGCTTTGAAGTGACGGTCAGTAAGCGTTGCTCTGGGTGCCTTTCCTGTGTTGTATATGTGCAAGGCAGAGATGGGGTAAAGTTGGCAGAGTTGGGGGATGAGCTTACATTTAAAGGTAAGTGAAGAAGGTTGGAGAAGAGAGTCGTGGTTGATGGTGAAGGAGTGAGTGGTATGGAGGTAGAAGTAGTCGTACCGATGCAGCCTGGCGAGATGGCGGGGGCGGTCGGACGTGGGGACGTACACCACTACAGTAACGATTGCTCAAAGCGGTGTCATATAGCGCTAAGCCTTATTTGGAGTTGGTGTGGGCGGTGTACGTACTCTTATGGTAAGTGAATCACAAGGCGAAGCTTGCTCAGCCGCCGCGGACTAATCGCAAACCAGTGACTCGCATCATGGGCGTGATCTTTGCCTTGGTGTAAGTACTTGGGGAGCATCACCAGACAAAGGCAAACCCAGTCAAAAATCAACGCCTGAATCAATTGTGCCTTCTATTAATATGGTGTTTTGCCTTCAACTTCACCGTAAGCTGTAGAGCATGTGACCTGTCTTTATCTCTTTATCAGTATTTGGTACGGATTACTCTACAGTGTAGTTACCTGCTTACTGCGTGCGTACTTGCTGTACTACCTATCAGTGCCTTTCATGCCTGAGGCACCAACTTTATTATCGTCATACCAAGTACCGCAAGACACATCCCTAGTATAATTTCTGGGAGGCACGGCTTAAGAACTTCCCCTCGTATTACTCCATTCCCACGTTCTTTGCATCATTCCGAGTCAACTTTAAGGGGTGCATATTCGACACCCAATGTATATATTATAGGGTGCTATTTCTTTGTAGCGACCATGCCTCCAATGCACTCTCTCACCCGGGCCTCGAACCTCCTCCGAGCTGCCCCTCGGCCATTCACACAACCCGCCCGAATCTCGCGCCTCAAACGCAATTATGCCGATATACCACCCAAGACCCCGAGGTCAGAGGACAAGAAGCGGACGGGCGTCCTATTCCCCAAGACCCGCATAGCGGTCGGCGTGGTTTTCTGCGGCCTCCTCATCCATTCTATGGTAGTCCTCTCCAGCCGACACTCCTTGACCCAATGCTAACCACTTCCCCAGGTCACCGATGAGCCCACCAAGCTACAGACAGCATCAATTGCAGACCGCGACAACCTCACGAAGCGCGAGTCTGGCGTCACAGCCGACTCGCCCATGCGCCTGCGCATGGAAGCCTTCATCAAAGCGCAACAAAAGGAAATCGTGCGGACACTCGAAGAAATCGACGGCAAGAAATTCCAAGTCGATACGTGGGAGCGCGAGCACGGCGGCGGAGGCATCTCGAGCGTGCTTCAGGAGGGCAACGTGTTTGAGAAGGCTGGGGTCAACATCTCCGTCGTCTACGGCAATCTGCCGAAACAAGCTATCATGAAGATGCGGGCGGATCACAAGAAGATCGATACGTCGGTTGATTCGCTGCCATTTTTTGCGGCGGGGTTGAGCATGGTGCTGCACCCGAAGAATCCGATGGCGCCAACTGTGCATCTTAACTACAGATACTTTGAGACGGAGAATCCGGATGGGAGCGTGGGAACTTGGTGGTTCGGCGGTGGGACGGACTTGACGCCCTCATACCTGTTTGACGAGGACGCAATCCACTTCCACAGGACCGTGAAGGATGCCTGCGACAAGCATTCCAAGGAGTACTACCCACGCTTCAAGGAGTGGTGCGACAAGTACTTCTCGAACAAGCACCGCGGCGAGACCCGTGGCGTTGGCGGAATCTTCTTTGACGACCTCGATGACACCGAGAATGACCAGGAGAACTGCTTTGCGTTTATCCAGACGTGCTTGAAGTCCTTCTTGCCTTCGTATTTGCCTATTATCAATAAGCGGAAGGATATGCCGTACTCTGAGCATGAGAAGAACTGGCAGCAGATTCGCAGGGGGAGGTATGTGGAATTTAACCTCGTGCACGATCGAGGAACCGCATTTGGTCTGAATACGCCTGGTGCGCGGGTGGAGAGTATCTTGATGAGCTTGCCATTGACTGCAAGCTGGAAGTACATGTACAGCCCAGAAAAGGGGAGCAGAGAGGCAAAGCTGGAGGAGGTCCTCAAGTCGCCAAGGGAATGGGTATGAGGCCAAGCATGGAGGGCGGTAAGATTATGAGCTGTACTACTATGGGCTACGGAAAATGTAAAGATATATCGTGTTAGATTATCACATGTAAATATATCAGCAGATGTTTGGACACAAAGAATGAACCATTATATCTCGCATCTCTTCATTAATACATTTGGCCATGACACCAGATCAGTGCTAACGTAGTATACAAAATCCTCCTTTTTCGAGAAGACAGTCCCACCTAGCAAAATTGATCATACATGAACATCCGTCCCCATGCTTCAAAAACGCCGCTCGGACATTCTATACATGGACCTTTTGATTTATGCGAGCCCCCGCACCCCCAAACATTTAACCCATCACCGCAACTAGCTCCCGTTCAGACTGCATTCGAAATCTTGGACAGCAGGCTTGGCTTCTGCTCAGCGCGGAAAACACCCAGCAGCGACTTCCACACCTGTCCTGGCTCCTGGCTCGCGTCGATCCCGCTCCAGATACCCGTCTTCTGGTAGTAGTTGACCACCGGCGCGGTCTGCTTGTGGTACGTAACAAGGCGCTTCTTGAGCGCGTCGGCGTTGTCATCCGAGCGCTGGATCAGCGGCTCGCCGGTAACATCGTCCTTCATGGTCTCCTTGGGGGGGTTGAAGATCTTGTGGTATGAGCGGCCGGACGCTGGGTGCACGAGGCGGCCGGTGATGCGGGAGACAAGGAGCCCGTCGTCGATTTGCAGCTCGACGGCGTATTTTAGGGGCTCCTTGCGCTGGGTGAGCATCTCGTCGAGGCGCTGGGCTTGGACGACGGTTCTTGGGAAACCATCGAGGATGAAGCTATGTGAGAATTAGACGACTGTTTTGAATACAGGATATGGGAATGAGACGTACCCTCCCTTGCACTCCTTGTTGTTCTCGAGCTCGTCCTTGATCATGCCAATGACAATTTCGTCGCTGACGAGGCCACCTTCGTCCATGATCTTCTTGGCTTGACGGCCGAGCTCGGTCTTCTTCGCAACCTGCGAGCGGAGCATATCTCCAGTTGCCTGACGCGGATAATTAGCATTGTATCGAGTAGGGCATTGCAGTGCATGTAGTTTTTACTCACCAAGTGGCAACATGAGAACATGCTCTTGATCTTAGGTGCTTGTGTTCCCTTGCCTTTTTATCACAGGTTAGCCAGAGTACCGAGGCAGGATTTTACTCAACATCTCAGTGGCATTGGAAGTCATACCAGCTCCTGGAGGTCCCATAAGGATCATCCTGACGCCCTCGGCGGTACTGGTCTGCTTCGACGCTCCGCCGGAAGCCAGGTGCAGCCTGCTCTCCAAGTCCTTCACCCGTTGCTCGAGTTTCGCGACCAGGTCGTGAATATCCTCAGTGACTGGAGCCATTGTTGCGGTAGTTGAGTTAATTCAAAGAAGAAAACGGCTCGTACGCAAAGGGATTGGGACTTGAAAAAAAAATATTGGTACAGAGATTTGGGAGTTGGTTGGAAGATGATGGCAAGAAGCTGGCAAGTTTAAAAGCTTGGGCTTGGTTCGGACCTCGCTCGCAATCGGCGAAATGGATCCCTCTAATCCCGGGCAAATAAAGCTGCTGGCGCTGGCGTCTTTAGCCGGTATGCGCCGCCCGAATTTCACGTTTTTGTTGGTCTGTCTCTGTTTCGTCTGTTCGTTTGGATCGTCACGTGGTATAAATCACGTGGTGAAGGTAAAAGCAGCGGCACTTATTAGTTAAAGCAGCGTCAATATTAGAGTGTCGCGTTGAGGTCAGCCTAGCTAAGGTACATTACGGTCAGAATATCAAAGCTCCATATCGAAACACTCCCATCTCATCCACGGCATCACATCCTCCCCCATCACAACTCCATAATGCCGGCCACTACAGCAGAAGCCCATTCCCTCGTTGCCACTACCGTCTCCGTCGCACCTCTCGTCCTCCTCTCCGCCGCCGATCATTATGGCCGCTCCGCAAAGGGCACCCGCAAGCGGGTGGTTGGTGTGTTGCTTGGACAGAACGAGGGGAAGAACGTGAGAGTATCAAACAGTTTCGCAGGTAAGGATCGCGCCCTCGCGCCCCAATGGAACGAATCTGACATCGTGCGCTACAGTGCCATTCGAGGAAGACGAGAAGGACCCATCGGTATGGTTTCTGGACCACAACTACGTCGAGTCGATGAACGACATGTTCAAGAAGGTGAACGCGAAGGAGAAGTTAATTGGATGGTATCACTCAGGACCTAAGTTACGGGCGTCGGATTTGGAGATCAACGAGCTGTTCAAGAGATATACGCCCAACCCGCTGTTGGTAATCATCGATGTCCAACCAAAGGAGGCTGGCGTACCGACGGATGCATACTTCGCAGTGGATGAGATTAAAGACGTAGGCGGTCTATGTTCTATCAAGCAGGTATCGCAGCTAACACTTTACTTCAGGACGGAACTACCACATCAAAGACCTTCGTACACACCCCATCCATCATCGAGGCAGAGGAGGCAGAGGAGATCGGCGTTGAGCACTTATTACGAGATATCCGTGATGTAGCAGTGGGCACACTCTCGACGAGGATCACATCGCAACTACAATCTCTCCAAGGGCTGCACTTGAGGCTGCGTGATATACAACAATACCTCCAGAAGGTCAGCGATGGGAAGCTACCAGTCAACCACGTCATCCTGGGCAACCTCCAGGACGTCTTCAACCTCCTCCCCAACCTCTCCACACCAAAGGCCTCCACATCAGAAACCCCAGGGTCGGGCGAGGCCACCAGCGAACTGGCACACGCCATGAGCATTAAGACCAACGACCAGCTGATGGCCATCTACATTAGCAGTCTGATCCGCGCCATCACAGCCTTCCACGATTTGATCGAGAACAAGATCCAGAACCGTCAGCAGCAGGAGGAGAAGGAGGCAAAGAAGGACGAAGATAAGGAGAAGGAGGGCAAGGACGCCAAGAAGTCTGAGGGCGTCGCAAACGGGGAGATCACCTCCGTAGACGACGCTGAGAAGGCGAAGGAGGACAAGGAGAAGAAGTAATGTGGGTCGGCGAGGCGTCTGGTCTGCAAATCGTTGGCATGGTGTTCTGAGCGGCATATCGAACAAGGGCAAAAAAGATATGCATTTGTACTATATAGTGGGCAAAGGGGTGGTAATGCCTTAGACGCAGCAAATGCAACTATCCATGATTCCAAGAAACTGACAAACTGGATGCGGAAAAGACAGAGGTAACAGGTCAGAAAATGTGAGCATGCCCCCATGTATGTACTGTATGTCGTATGTATGTAAGTATGCACGTGTATGTCACTACTATGGAATATCACTCAGTCGCTCAGTCGCCGTCTGTTCCGTGTTCCGTCCAATGTGTGCCTAATAATTGAGGTTTAAATGTGTCTTAGGGCGTCCCGACCCCCAAAAGCAGGGTCAGTCGTCCAAAGCCTCATGGGTCCCGCCCGCCAAATTCACGCCGCGCCGAAAATCGCACCAGTGAACCCCAAGACGGACATTTACGCAACCACCCACCCCTATATACCCTCTTAACACCCCTACGCAACACGACTGAACTACGATCTATCAAATCCCCACCTAATTCCACCCCGCTCAAGCCCTCGACTTGGCCCTTCTCCCACCGCCACTCTGAGCCTCGCCCAGCTTTCGACCCCGCCCAAGTACTCGCAGGAGGCGATGTGCAACCGCAGCTCCAGATCAGGAAGTTAGGTCAGGACGAGCGCGCGCGCACACGAGACAGAGAGGAGGAAAAGAGCCGCAGCGCGATGCTCGCCGCGCCCAGCACTTCGAGCCCCCGCATCGCGTCGCCCGCGAGCACCAGCGCCGTCCGCTACAGCAACAGCAGCACCACCGCAAGCTCGTCGCCCAGAAATGGCATGAGCGCGAGCCCCGCGCTTGCTTCTCTCCGCCATCAGCGCGATATGACCGTCGACACGGCGTCGATTGGTGTGTCTGGGTCGCCGGCTACCACGGCGCTCGGGTCGTCCAATTCGTCGCAGGACTTGGTCGACTTGAAGAATCTGAATATGAGGCTCGGATCGCGTGATGAGGCGCTCGCAGCAGATAGACCGGGAGAGTCTAATAAGGAGGGAGGTCCCAATGGCGGAGAGCGCACACAAAATAACCCGGCAGGCGAAGGCGCCGGCGTAAGAACAGCGATAGATATCCAAGCGCTCCTTCAATCCCCCAGCGCGAAGCGCCGCCAGGACCCCGAGCCAACCAAGGACGAGTCATCACGAGAGAACCCACAAGTCTTGCAGCCGAAACGGCCGCGGGCAGCACAGCGCGCGCCAAAAGTGCTGCCTCTACGATACGAATTGGTCGATGTGGAAGTTATGGTTGTTCTTGTTGCTGGCATGGTCTCAGAACTCATACAAACGAACGACAACCTGCCACTGCGAGATGTGGTGCTCACACGCTTCCACTCTCGGTTTGTCTCCTCCCTCACTGCTAAACCATAACAATTGCTAATCAATCCTGCAGCACACCGCCAGGCATATCAGTCCTCGACTACCTCCAACGCCTCGCCAAGCACGCCGCCCTCACCCCACCCCTCCTCCTATCCATGGTCTACTACATGGACCGGCTGTGCTCGCTCTACCCCGCCTTCACAATTACAACCCTAACCGTCCACCGCTTCCTCATCACCGCCGCCACCGTCGCCGCAAAAGGCCTCTCCGACTCCTTCTGGAACAACACCACCTACGCGCGCGTCGGCGGCATCAAGCTCGCCGAGCTAGGCCTGCTAGAGCTCGAGTTCCTGCACCGTGTTGACTGGCGCATCGTACCTAATCCAGAAGTGCTGGTGGATTACTATCGCGGGCTTGTAAACCGCACTGGAGACTACGTAATAGAAGACGAAGACGCGGACGTAGACGCAACGGGGGAGCCAGTAGCTGCGGGATTAGCAGAAGTACCTGGCGAGGAGGCAGGAGGACGAGATACGAAATGGGAAATGTGGATGAGAGACGTGGCGCATACATCGGACTCCAAAGGAGGACCATCATCAGGGGAGAATGCCGGGGCGTCAGGGCAACCTTGAAGGGGCCATATAACTGGATAAAAGAAAACTTAGAGATATAAGTCGCACATACATGCATTAGTCAGGAGTTGGGGCTGGGAGGCGTTAATAGCGAAGAGGATGACCCCCTTCGCGGCGGAGGCGCTGGTTGTGGCGCCGGTTTCCGATTATGATAGTTTGGAGCCGCGGCGGAGGGTGTTTGTTTGGAATATGGTAACTAATACCGCGTTTGGTAGTACAATTCACGTATATATACTTTGTGCCTGTGGTGTAACTCCTGCTATGACGGTTTGGATATGCTGTGCCATGGTATTGGGAGTGGGGGAGTGAGATCTTGTGTTGTGCATATCGGATATTAGAGTTGCAGTGCGTCACTTTGCGTCAGCAAGGTGAGATCTTTGGAAGCCGATGTGATTCTTATATTCCGAAAATAGCCCGCATATATTCAACGCCGCTTACCTACAAAAGAACCCTTGCCCCTTATCATCAAGTCGATAGATACATTGCCTTTTTATGTAATTTTGCAGCTTTACTCACAATCATTTTCAGATCAAGCCATATCCAACATCCAATAACCCAACCCACCTCAGCTATCTACTCTATGCGGATAAATCACCAGGGCTAGCCTTAGCATCCGCCGCCATCCACGAAAGCACCTCATCATCGCTCGCCGTTCCAGCCGCCCTCGTCGCCGGCGACATCAGCTCCTCCCTCTTAAACGTCATCTCCGGTCCACACGAAGTAGCAGCCTGGAAGTAATAGCGATGAGCTTCCAACTCCAGCGACGGGGTTGTCCCGGCATTACATCCCGTAGTCGAAATTCCCGTGCACACCTTGACATCGGCAAGAGTGTAATCCACAGTCGTCGCCCCACCAGTGCTCAGCCAGTATTCTGGGGTAGTATGACGGTACCCGGCGAGGAGCATAGGCGGGAGACGCGGCACGGGGTCGTTGACGTGCGTCACACGCGCGGTGATGCCGGGCTGGGCAGACACCCATGAGGCGAAGGCGCCGTTGCCGGTGCGTGGGGAGCCGTAGGTGAAGAGGTCGGCGGCGTAACCTTGAGAGCGGATGTCTGCAGCAGCCAGAGTAGCAACGGCGCCGCCGAGGCTGTGACCTGTGACGACGATCTTGTAGGAGGGGTACTGGGCGGTTGTGGACTTGAGGGCGGCTAGGATGGCGGCGCGCGGCTCGTACCAGGCGGCTGTGAAGCCGGCGTGGGTGGAGCAGCCGGAGCAGCCAAAGTTGACGTAGCCGAAGTTGATGTTGGCGATCCAGTTGCGGATGCTAGAGGAGCCGCGGAAGGCGATCACGATTTCTTGGTTGACCGTGGAGACGGAGAGGAAGC
This sequence comes from Pseudogymnoascus sp. VKM F-4516 (FW-969), assembly GCA_000750815.1. Lineage (NCBI taxonomy): Eukaryota > Fungi > Ascomycota > Leotiomycetes > Thelebolales > Thelebolaceae > Pseudogymnoascus > Pseudogymnoascus sp. VKM F-4516 (FW-969). The sequence goes on along the minus strand of JPJZ01001142.1, from coordinate 1,720 downwards.
CTTGCATGTCTGTGAGGACGGAGCTGGGGTGTGTTAGCGGGGCAGTAATAGGGGAAGCAAGGAAGGGTGGGATAGGTATTACCTGTCGAATTCGAGGACGGAGACGGCATTGGCAGCTTGGACATCGGGGCAGTTCCCAGTGGCACAAGTGATAGGCGTGCCAGAGCTGTCATCATTGTTGGTGCAATAAGCAGCTGCAGCGTATTGGACAAAATATTTAAGTTTTGCGAAGAGAGCGGCGTCAACAGCTGAAGGGTTGTTAGCTGGTTTCTCTGTGGTGTATGCATTATCATAATGCTTGCAGCTTGCACCGGAAAATAAAGATGAACAAAAATTATGCAACGCAATGAAAAGTTGACATGTAATATTTCCTTTTCCTCACCGCCGGACCATCATGCATGTGTTTAAGAATCCACTGCGAGCATAATCCACAGTTCAGCTCTTACCTCGTTCAGCTATCGAAGATGTCTTGGGGGCCGTGATAGGCGACGCAAGAACAGCAGTTGCCAACACACCCACAGCAGCGAGGCTAGATGAGAATTTCATGATATTTTTTGATCCTTGCACTTCCTATCATGATAGGTTAGGTTGGTGATACTTCCACTGATGGGATGGGATGAGTATATACCTTTGGTGTAACGTGTATCAAACCAACTCGTAAATGGAAGTTATACGGATAGTAACTGAGACTGGCTCGAGGGACAACAGAGGGCCAACGGTAAAGATGCAGGACAGCGGGTATATGAGACAGCTAAAGGGATTCGGGGACGGAGCAGAATATCTTCTCGCTGCAGCGGATCGAGCAAAGAAATCACACATGGACAAGAGAAAGGCACCTATCTTATACTCCCTTGGGCATCTCCCCTGGGCAGCTCTCTAGCTACATGCTCTAAGACATATGTCCAAATATCGCCGAATGTTTCTCAGCTCCCCAATCCAGCAGCGGAGCTGAGAAGCACTTCGGTTGATCAGCGGTTACACTATTCTTACACTGTCCCTGTCCTGAATCAGCCTTGAGCCCAGTGACGGCGCAAGAAGGCGCGATGTAGCGTGGAATAGTGCGATGTAGTGTGATTGAGTGTGGCATAGCGCTATGTAAAGAAAGTATAGTCCGGTGTATAAGAGTGGTGGAAAAGGTGCTAAATGGTGTAAATGGTGCAAATGGTTGGTTGGTGTGGTGTAAAATGCACATGCTCGCTCGACAAAGTATATAGTGTGTGAACACTAGACGTCGTGTGGTGTAGTCACGAACCCTCGTGATGCAACGCGATGCAACCACAGGCCGCCATAGGACAATAACCCCCGTCAACCCATCACGCCGAGATCAACCTCACAGCGACGATCCAAGTCCCGCCGAGTCCCGTATGCACGTACTATAGTGCCCTAATCCGCGGCGCCAACTATAGCACCCGCTACAAACACGGTGTCTGATATACCACTACTGTCGCCAAGCACTGTGCACCACCTGCGCCAACGGCCTTATTATTCCCATCCCTTCCGCCGGTGTCGATCGGGGAGGGAGAGCGGCACTTCAACCTCCACTCAGAGTACCTGCATCATGACAACGGCGCGGGTCACCGCGGCACGACCACAGCCAGCGAGTTAATCTACCACCCGCACCACCACCACATCACCGCCACCATGTCCACAATCACAACCACCACCCAGCCTCCAAACCCTCTCCCCACCCCCCGCGCCCTCCTAACCGCCCTCCTCTCCT